>JAEAOA010000155.1:147500-160839 GCA_016746295.1 Potamilus streckersoni | reverse complement strand
TTCAAATCATGTTCCATGTGGAGTAGCGTACAAGGTAGTTTGTTGCGCTGATTCGAGATTATCTAAACCAATCCAACTCTATCGTGGTAAAAATCCAGCTGTCTGGCTTCTCAAGCAGTTGATTAACGAAGTTGATAATATTACTTATCGTTTGAAAAAAGTAACTCCAATGTTAAAATTAACACCTCAACAAGAATCTGATCACGAGCAAGCGAAAATTTGTTATATTTGTGAAAAAGCTTTTGACCCTGACAATGTCAGGACTGACAAAAAAGTACGTGACCATTGCCATTTGACCGGACAGTATCGTGGAGCGGCTCATGACCAGTGTAATTTAAAATTTCACGCTCCAGATTTTATTCCAGTTATTCTTCACAATTTTCGAGGATATGATAGTCACATTATAGTAGAAGCTTTTGGTGATCTTGATATAAAATCTCGTCTAAAACTCGATAACATCATCAAATGCATCCCAAATAATTTTGAAAAGTACATGTCAGTTACGCTAGGTAAATTGCGTTTTATTGACAGCCTGCAGTTTATGGCAGACTCGTTAGATGAGTTAGTAAAAGGTTGTAGTAAATTTAATAACCTAAGAGACTGTTTTGGAGATAAATTTAATCTATTAGCTAAAAAAGGAGTTTTTCCATACGAATATCTCGACGATTGGAGTAAATTTGATGAAACATCTTTACCTAGCAAAGACAAATTTTACTCGCAACTTAAAAAAGAAAATATAACTGATGACGAGTACAAGTATGCACAAGATATTTGGAAAGAGTTTGATTGTGAGACTTTTGGTGATTATCACGATTTGTATTTGAAAACTGACGTGTTATTATTAGCAGATGTTTTTGAAAGTTTTCGAGAAGTGAGTTATAATAATTACGGACTAGATCCTTGCTGGTATTATTCTGCCCCCGGACTGTCATGGGATGCTCTGTTAAAGTTTAGTAAGGTAAGGTTGGAATTACTGACTGATGTTGATATGTTCAATTTTATTGAAAAAGGTATCCGAGGCGGTATTAGCGTGATAACGAAGAAATATGCTGAAGCAAACAACAAATATTTGAAAGAGTATAATCCTGACCTTCCTTCGAAGTATATAGTTTATCTAGATTGCAATAACTTGTACGGGTATTCGATGGCAGAACCAATGCCTCTTGGTGGCTTTCATTGGATCACGGCTGATCAATTTCTATCAGAGACAGAAAAAAAGATACCCGACGATGTTTCGTATTTCGTTGAAGTTGATCTCGATTATCCAACTTCGCTACACAAATTGCATAACGATTACCCTTTCTGTGCGGAATCGATGGTTATAGATTATAGTTTGTTATCAAAAGAACAACAAGCGTTAGCATCACCAAGGCAACATTCCATGGTAAAGAAACTAGTACCAAATTTGCTTCATAAACGTAATTATGTTTTGCATTACAAAGCTTTAAAACAAGCAGTCGATGCTGGTCTCGTGTTGAGAAAAGTTCATCGCGTACTAAAATTTAATCAGTCGCCGTGGATGAGAGGTTATATTAACTCAAACACTACAAGAAGAGCTGCAGCAAAAACTGATTTTGAGAAAAACTTTTTCAAACTGATGAACAATTCTGTTTTTGGTAAGACGATGGAGAATATTAGGAAACGCGTAAATATCGAACTAGTCAATGATGTCAATCGCAGAAACAAACTTGTGTCAGACGATGATTTTGTGAGCATGAAAATATTTAATGAGAATCTTGTTGCGATACAAAGAAGAAAAACAAATCTAAAACTAAACAAGCCGATCTACGTTGGAGCTTCAGTGTTAGATTTATCAAAGTGGCTGATGTACGATTTTCATTATAATTTTGTTAAAAATCAATGGCCGGCTAGTAGATTATTATTTACTGATACTGATTCGCTCGTATATGAAATCGAATGTGAGGACATCTATCAGGACATGCATGATAATAGATATCTGTTTGATCTTTCTGATTACCCACGTGACAGTAAATTTCATGACGACACAAATAAAAAGGTTATTGGTAAGTTCAAAGATGAAATGAACTCGAGCGCTATCAAATACTTTATCGGATTACGTAGTAAAATGTATGCCGTATTGTTAGACAATAATAAAATAACAAAAAAAGCAAAAGGTCTGCCTCGTGATTTTGTTAAAAAGTTTATAAAATTTGATGACTACAAGTATGCGCTTGATGGTGGTGTTAGTTTTATAAGAGCTATGTCAATTCGGACAAATCATCATAAGCTCGAAACAGATGTCCTTATCAAACGCAGTTTGAGCAATTTTGATGATAAACGTTATTGCGAAAATGGGGTAGATACATTTGCACTTGGGTATTGTCATGATGATAGAGATATACTTGACATTATCTTTGCAAACTAAAATTTTATCTAAACTTTAAAAATAATGTTTGAAAATTTGACAGTAACAAATAGCTACAGTAGCAAAATCAAATATCTAATGATGGACGGCAAACCATTGACAGTTGAAATTAATAATGAAACATCAGGCATATGCTTTAGTGGTACCCGTGACAAGTTAAAACTTTCGCTCATCAGATCTGATGACAGCGAGTATTTTAATTATCTCGAACAATTGTATCAAAAGTTGCTAGCGGAATTTAACAACTTTCACTGTCCGATTAGTCAGCAAAAATACACCAAACTTACAATTGATCTTGATCGGTCAAAGGTGTATTTTATCGACAAAAAATACCCTCTTAACAAATCACAAATAAAAGATTTGTTTGAGTCCCGTCGTTATGTGAGCGGTAAAGTAAAGTTTAGCCTCTATCACCATGATAATGAAATATTTTTGATATCTACAGTTGAGACATTAACAGTTGGTAATGAGGTATAATACCACTTACCTTACTGGAATTCTAATGCGTAATTTAGTCCACAATCGCCACGCTCTGCTAAATCGTAATGATTTGGAAAATTGAGTCTGACATATCATTCTGCTTATTCTGGAAGATCACGTAATTAAATTTTACCTGTTACCTAGGTATTTTGCAACAGGTGTTCTATTGTATTTGTTTGGAGGTCTAGAGGGGTTGTTGAGCTCGGATTCTTAACGCAATTATTGATTGCAACAGGTGTTCTATTACGTTACCTAGGTATTTTGTATTTGTTGAGCTCGGATTCTTAACGCAATTATTGATTGCAATAGGTTTTCTATTACGTTACCTAGGTATTTTGTATTTGTTTGGAGGTCTGGAGGGGGTTGTTGAGCTCGGATTCTTACTTTCTCCTACTACTTATAATACCTTTGCAGAGTTATGATGAATGGCTCAAGCCTGTAAGATTTATCTACCATGAATTCTGCCATGATATTTTAGAAAAGTAATCAACAGCAAAGAAAACTAAAACCCAAATCTCTGTATATTTCAAAGAGAAGGCAAAGAAGAACCTTCGAACAAGAAATTACATAAATCTAAGGGATATTGACTTTATAACGACGATACTAATATGTGTTTATTATTAGTTACAATCAAACAATACACGTCTGTCACATAAATCACATAATATCGCGGCATTTAGATTCATAAACAGAATTACAGACTAACAAGTACTTTCAGATTTCAAGGTGGACTGGTTGACAGAGGTTTGTGATAATTAAAAAGAAACTTCAAAGACTAAATAACGATTTTCGTGACAAACACAAATTAGTACTTTCTGTAGTAAACTCCATAATTTTCGATGACTCATGAAATTTCCAATAAAAACAACATATTTTCAAAGTCTTTTATTACAACAGTCATTTTAATTTAACTGTATGGGAAGAATCATTTAGGATATGTATATATTTTCTTCACATGTTACCTAATTAAATTCAAGATCAGAGCTTTTACAGGTAAGTGCTTATGTTAGTATATCCTTTGAATTTCAGGTAGTGTTCATATTTCATCACGATTGTGTGTATATATATATATATATATATATATATATATATATATATATATTCTGTTCTGTCTGGTATATAATTATAATTCTTTGTAATACAAAAATCATATATACCTTGACTTCTTTCATAGGAATCGGGAACGACTGTGTATGTATATATATATATAAGAATTATTTACTAGGTCGTCATGCGAATGTGTCTGCTACGCACGAGCTTTCATAACACCGATTCAGTGCCATCATTTTTGGTGATGCGTGCTTAGTCGTGATGGTATATGGGCTGGTGCGTGCAGGCAAGGTGATGGGAGCCATTTACTCGCAGACCTGGGATCGATACTCAGTAGAGTACGAATTTAATTTCTCTAACCTGTATAATAGTTTTATTTGTATTAAACTATTATTTCTGCCCAATATTATCACAATTCTACTACATAATCCAGGGATAGCACTATCCGTTCTGTTTGGTATATATTTATAATTCTATATATATGATTCTGTTTTCGGCGTCAGTAATGTTTTGCAGAAATTACAACTTGTCTAGCAGAGAAACGCATTTTAGTCTCTTACCTAAAATATTGTAACCAGCAGTGACATCGAAAGAACTTATGTCGTCACAACTTTGTTGATTGTTCACAAAGTAAAACGTCGTCAGCTCTTGCTCTGTCGACATTGCTAATGGTGAGACGATCAGGAGAGTCCACATTTTTTTTTGTAGGAGGGACAAACATGTAGTGGACTACGTATGTAGGCCAAATCGTGCTCCCCCCACCCACATACGCACCATGCCCTATGATGTACATATGCTCATTGAGTCGATACAGTGGTCTATCAGAGAAATGAACTATAAGTAATTTAGTCGACACAATACATTTATCCAATTTCACGCCGTTGACACTTGTACAAATTTCGACTCTTGTTATGTAAGTTCTTATGACACATGTATATCGAACATAAGTAGTTATGGTTAAACAGCCCGTACCACAGTGTACCTACATTTGTATACTTGCACTGATCCTAGTTTCGTACGCCAACACCCATCAATGTGATGATTTAACAATTTTGCTCCACTTGCTGATATACGTATTACACCTTGTCAATGATCAAGAGCCCTTTGCAGGTTTTCTAGGTGTTTACAGTTTGTGCGAAAGTGGCACGAATGCAGATTGACGATATTGTCAACTATCATAGTACAAGTTATATGATCAAGTTCATTACCAAAATTATGCAGAAAACATTTCAGATATACTTTATCTATCTCTATATTACGTAATATGCGACACCCATACTAGTACTTCATAATGATCATTACGTTAATAAGCTTCCAATATACCTTCTTTAAAAATCACATTAAAACTGAAATATATTTATTAATTATATTTATACTACTAGACGTGTTTCAGTGATCAGCTAGGTTGTAAATTTCTTTAGTATTCCTTCCTATCCATGCCATGAAGATAAATACCAAAAGCAAGAACTTTAGAGTTTCGTATCAAATCCAACTTGTCACATGTGTTTATAAACCTGCAGAGTGAAGTATAATTTAACAGAGAACTATGTCATTTCCGTTTTGCGATTGATTTACTATCAACTATGATCAAGCTTATTTTTCAAACAATCATCAGTAACGAGAGCCTGTCTAAAATTTACATATTTTTCTGTCACGTGATTGTTTGTCAGAGAAATGTAGCTTGCGCGCAGCATGGAAAACATTTAGAATGTATACTCTTTACACGTATCGTAAGACTGTAAATTTTGTTTGAACTAGTTACTGGACAAATGTAGCATGCCCCTTATGAAATTTTTTTGAACTAATTACTGGATAAATGTAGCATGCCCTTATGTTCACGCGTTTACTTCGTGTCTATTATGTATACCTTTCCACAGGTGGTTATGTATAACTGGTTACAATTGATCTTCACTAGTGGCGTCTTATTGATACTTCCAAAGTTTCAGTACAATAATGATTGAGTAAGACTCGTATGTTGACACTAAGGAAAAACCCATCTCACTCATGTGTTCTTGTCTTGGAAAACCTATCTCAATCATGTATTTTTCTAAAGGGAAATATTTATACCAATCATATGTTTTTCTCAAAAAAATACTTATCTTACTCGTACTTTTCTCTTGGGATATACCTATCTCACTCATGTGTTTTTCTCTAGGAAAATACTATCTCACTTGTGTTTTACTCTAGGAAAATAATTAAGTCTTTTTGCTCAAAGGAAATAACAAAAAACAAAATTAATACCAATCAGGCAACATTTCTTAGATCATTTCTGCTATTTTTTGAAAATATGAAGAAAATATGATGATGTTATTTGCAGACCTCCCTAACTATATCGTAATTAGTATGTTGATGCGAGTTGGTTTAGTTTGGGTGGGTACTTTTAACGCACTCTTTCTCTGCTGGACAACAGGATATGAGACCAGTTCACCTGTGATATATATCAGTAGTTAACCTGTTTCATTCTTTTGTGTCATCTCATAACAAATTTTAAACAAAATACACAGTACATGTAAATCCCGAAAATCATTACAAAAATATTCAAATCGTCATCATATACAATAAAGAAAGAGCTTCAAACTTATAAGCTACTGACAAAGAAAGAAAAATTCAAGTTCGACAAACGTAGGCACATAGAGTGACTTAGCCATGTATGTGTCGTCTATTTGATTGTCAATTTACCTATAACTAAAAGTTCCGCAGTCGACATAGCTATGATCGTAATCTTGTCACATGGACATAATTTATTATATTATGAACACATTCCATGTGTAAACGAATATCATATATGTACTCTTTATAATGGTACGAAAACTAAGAGGGTGGTTTAAATACATCTCCGTAAGAAATAATGGACCTCAAAAAGATTTTGGCTTAATTTAATGCTTATCGAATAATATGCTCAAGAAGTGTTTACGTCTTTCCAATATTTCCGTTATATTCCTATAAATAAAGTGTATAGTTTTGCTTCCACGGGTATGCGATACCTTAAAGACGAGTAAACTACTGAATGTAAATTTAATTTATATTGTTACTGCCTTACAACCCGGATATGATTACGATATAAATATCACACTCTCATAATGTATTAAGTAAAGTAGGATGAACATATTCAAATCATTATAGTATATATCGTAAATTTTCATTTTTCAAAGCAACGTTTCTGGTTTAAATTTCCAAAACAGATTAAAGGTCGCACACATGTATTTTACGCAGTCAATCTAAATGTGTTTTTTCCTTATTGTTTTGTGCTTTCAGACCATGGTTAGATGCAGAAATCGTTTTCTACCTTCCATTGTGCATACTCTCACATGGATCATCTCCCTCTCCACTGTACAAGGTAATTACTCGTTTGTAATGGATTACACAATATTTAAAAGCAGGTGTTGGAAATATACGTAAGTAATCTGGATAAATTTGTTTAATTGTCGTACCAAGTCAGTATTTGTTCATCAGTCGTATTAAGTCAGTATTTGTTCATCAGTCGTATCAAGTCAGTATTTGTTCATCAGTCGTATCAAGTCAGTATTTGTTGATCAGTCGTATCAAGTCAGTATTTGTTCATCAGTCGTCTTAAGTCATTATTTGTTCATCAGTCGTATCAAGTCATTATTTGTTCATCAGTCGTATCAAGTCATTATTTGTTGATCAGTCGTATCAAGTCAGTATTTGTTCATCAGTCGTCTTAAGTCATTATTTGTTCATCAGTCGTATCAAGTCAGTATTTGTTGATCAGTCGTATCAAGTCAGTATTTGTTCATCAGTCGTCTTAAGTCAGTATTTGTTCATCAGTCGTATCAAGTCATTATTTATTCATCAGTCGTATCAAGTCAGTATTTGTTGATCAGTCGTATCAAGTCAGTATTTGTTCATCAGTCGTCTTAAGTCATTATTTGTTCATCAATCGTATCAAGTCAGTATTTGTTCATCAGTCGTATCAAGTCAGTATTTGTTCATCAGTCGTATCAAGTCAGTATTTGTTCATCAGTCGTATCAAGTCAGTATTTGTTCATCATTCGAATTAAATCAGTATTTGTTCGTCAGTCATAGATCCGAATCACTAATAATTGTTTTCAAATAAAAACACAACAGTGTTATTTTACTACAGAGAGATCTTGTTTGAGTAAACATTGTGTTAGAAGATTATATTAGGTCACCTAATCACTTTCGTATCGTATTCCATGCAATAAAGTCATGTAAGATAACCATTTATTTTCACACAAAGAATATTTATGGAGAGAAAACTTAGTTTTGCTTACTATGTTCAGGTGTATTTTTATAAACACCTGGGTTTTGTGGCCTAATGATAATTTTGAGTTGCACATCCATCAGGGTTAGGTGATGTTTGTCCTGTACAAAAAGACACCATAAACCATACTGACAAGCAAATTCAATTTTCAGGTTTGGATTGCTATGTTCCTAAGGAGCCATTCAGCTTCACTGGTGACATTATACAATCAGTTACCTTAATGTGGAACTGTACACTGATGTCAAATGAATCTACACCCAGCGTATTGTGGTCAAAAGACGACACTTGCATCGCCAAGGTCATTAACGGGATTTTTAAACCATGCGAGAATTACATAGGAAGAGTGGAAATATTTGGAACATTTGGAATAACTCTCCATAATATTTCAAGAAATGATTCCGGATTCTACACAATTGTCACTATTCTTCACAGCACCTTGCGAGAAGGCTTACGTTGTCAATCGATATACCTGTTGGGTGAGTAATGTACAAGAAAACGTAATTATTAAATTTTATTATAAATTTTGGAAAGATTTATTATCCCATCTTAAATTTGCGCCAACTGAAGCTTTAGAAGTTTGCTATATCTGGTTTGTATAGTTCATATACAGATTCAAAACAGATTTTCTAACATTATATGGAACCTTTAGTGGATAATGTTGCAATTCCATCTTTACAAACAGTTACATGAACTGCATGTTCTCTTATCCATTTTCTTATTATTTGTCTACTTCAAACACTCAGGTGGCCTGGTGGTCAGAGCGTCAGATTCGGATGCGGGAGGCCGTGGGTTCGATCCCCATCTGGGTCATACCAAAGACTTAAAAAAATGGTATTAAAGTTGCCTCTTATGCCGCTCAGCATTAATAGCTTAGTGTTAGGACTGGTCGGCCTGGTGTCAGGATAATGTGATTGGGTGGGACATCATGCTAAATGTGTGCCACATGATTTCCCAGTCAGTATTAACTGCCTCACTGCAGACATCGTAGCGAAAGGACTGAAAAATTGTTAAAGCTACGTTAAAAATCCATCAAACATACACACACACATACACATACACCCACACATTTGTCATCATCCATCTCAACATCCTCATAAATAATAAGAGGCGATAAAAAAAAAATTTGTTTAACTAAATGCATGCAATTAACTAAACAAGCCATACAACTTGGCATATTCCCTGGAACTTACATTTAACTCACCAAACACGAAACTAAACTTTTCGTTACTTTATATATATATATATATATATATATATATATATATATATATATATATATATATATATATATATATATATATATATATATATATATATATATATATATATATATATATGTTAATGTAAGGCCCTGCACATAAATATACACAAACTTATCTTTGTATTTGTTTAGATAGGTGGGCAAACTGTTAGGAAATACTGTGTACACACACACACACACACACATATATATATATATATATATATATATATATATATATATATATATATATATATATATATATAGTGATATATCTCGGTTTACGTGGTGCTGGCTTCTATCATGCATATCATCATCATTAACAACATTATTATGATGCCTCTTTTTACGTTTAAGTTTTGATGCAACACGAGACGAAAAACCAGCCATGGGAAGGAGGGCTGAATAAATTAGACATAGGGCTGCTTTGTGGACTTGTTACGGTAACAATTATTGGATTCGCCCTAGGTTTGTCGTGCTTTATTCGCAGACGACCTGACGCCAACGAGACCGGAAATGAAGGGATATATACCGAACAAATGGAAATGTTGCAATTTCCAACTGGAAAGGAGTAATCAAATATAGACAATGCACTCTGGAGTTTTCTAAAGGACACGTTTATAATGGGCTTGCACAAATCTACCAGAGCCTGTTGCTTGTAAAAAAAAAATCATACACTGGCTGTCTCCAGGTAAAACCCAAAATAAATATAACCAAGAATACACAAAGGTTTTTCAAGGAATTTATAGCATCCATCTCCATAAAACTAATGTACAAAAAGCTACGATATCATACGATAATATACCCTACTTAACTATAGTGTAACATGAAAGTTTTACAACCACTCTGTAGATAATCATGAACACTGGCAAAATACTTTATTCCATAGATATTTCATAAGTAAAAACAAATATATTTGAAGTTTATAACCACTCTTTAAATAGAATATCACTAACAGTGTACTTCATTCCGTAATAATAACGTCCAAAACCATTTGCCATCTAAACAGGTATCTATAACTATCATATATAACTTTGTATATATTATCTAGACATGATTACATAACCATTTTGTTTTTTTTTTGTATATGTGCCATTATTTAAAGATAGAATAACTGATAATTCAAAATTTAGACGTGTAGGTCCTTTCTTCCTAAGGTTAAAAATCCAATAAAATAGTTTTAGTAATTGACTTCATATCCCTCAGTTACATAGTACAATGCTATGGTAATTTCCAACTTTCATTGGTTCAACTTTCTATATACACATGGTTCGTATTTATCTGGTATATAGATAATAAGATGTAGTTGTGTGTATGTTTGCTTTGTTTATATAATAATATAGGCATCTGAGTTAAACCTGTGTACGTTTGAACTAAATTTTGTTTCGTTTACATCTCTGAGGAACATGTTTTAGAGTCTCAACAATTATTTAATACTGGACATCAGAAGTGCCAATATAACACGTAAAAGGATATATGCATATATCGACCAGTCGAGAGATCGAGAGAGATCGAGAGATCGAGAGAGATCGAATTAGTAAATTAGTGTATAGTATCGTACGTATTGTGCTATTAACTTTGTGAAATATAAGCCACTTAACTAAGGCCTGTGTTGACTATACTTGCTTTTTTCTTAGATTGCTCTCTAAGGCTTAAAAACACGATGTAATTAAATGATGGCACAGCACTTCGATTAAATATTCAAATTAGTTCACTTACATAGCTGGCCTAAATTGGAAGCATGGTTGAGGATGAGTAAGACAGCAATCGTATTTCATCTGCTGTCCCACTGCTGCGTATTTTTGGGACAAAAGACCGTCGTCGCGTAGCATCTTCTTTAATCCCGAGAATGCTTTGCATGTTCGTCAGCATATTGGCCCGAGTTTAAATTTGACAAGCGTATTAGTGATTTAGACAATTACGAGGCAATCGCTCAACACACATAAAATCAGGCAGTGACTATAGATAACTTCTGAAACATGAGGAATTGAAGCATATATTGTTCTCAAGGCAGTTGTCTAGGACACTTAATTATACTTCATCATACAAGATACTTAACAAATTAAGATCATAAAACCCATGGTTTCATAGCTGTCTTATAATCTCGAAGGGCAAAGACATCAAGGCAGAACATGATGAAATAAAAAAGACATTGTCAACATCCTTAACACTGGAAAAATACACCTGCATTTGATTGGGATTGGCTCTTAACAGAGACGTGTCGGTTAAAGAATATATTTTCCCGTTACATCCTGTCAAAGGGTTGAGGTGGAGTCTAACACCAGCGTGTATTCGACGGTGAGCTGTAAAACATGTGCAAATGAGGCCTATTGTGTTTTGAATGGACGCTTGTCTTTGCGTATGACCCTGCAATTGGTATCCAATAACAACGTGAAAAAAAATCACTGGTAAACTTAAGTTTGCTAAAATCCATTAAACTGCAAATTGCTAATATTAGTAATATTTATATCATAATGTTATTGCTGCCTAATTTAGAGTCGAA
The DNA here is from genome assembly GCA_016746295.1 of Potamilus streckersoni. Classification (NCBI taxonomy): domain Eukaryota; kingdom Metazoa; phylum Mollusca; class Bivalvia; order Unionida; family Unionidae; genus Potamilus; species Potamilus streckersoni. Next base: position 148,934 of record JAEAOA010000155.1, on the reverse strand, counting down.
ATAGAATTTTGTGCAGATCAAACATCAGATAATTGTATTTCCACCTAACGTACTAGAGTAAGTCATTTCCATAGAGATGTTGCATGAATGTATTTGTCACCTAACAGGTGCTCGCAGACCAGGATTTATACTGCGGTGGGAAACTGAATTTCAGCCAGAACCATGTACAACCATTTTAGGTTAACAACGATACAATGAAGTCATGGTATATCGTAATTGCTAACTCTGAATATTTACACGTTCCCGTGGAATCTTTTAACAAACAAAATACTAAGCATGCAGATGGACGATTTGCTACACCATTGTTAGGAGCGAATATCAGCCTGTAATGACGCATGTTGTAGTGTGTCAATTACTCGCTGAAAAGGTTTTAAATCGTTAGCATTTATGACAAAATGTAGCAAACAACACAGATATGATCATGACTAGTGAATTACTTTCGTGCAGTTTTAAGGCTATTCAGTGTGTGGGATTGATGGAAATTTAACATTGCAAGTAGTAGCAACGGCGCCCAAAGAGTCATCCCAAATAATAGGAGAAAATATTTTATGTTTCGTCTGGGTCAGGTGCCGTCCATTGATTTCTTGGCGCTTCTGAATTCCAGCTTGCGTAAAAGTAGATAGCAATACTTCAGCAGAAAGATTCAAAATCACTTGTCGGTAATATATCGACAATACTGACCTGTTAGTGCCAAAGGAGTATATAGCTACCAGAACCTGAGTGACTAGGACAAGTCTACCGAAACTTCTTGAACACCGATCGAGGCAATTTATTCTTCATTATCTCACACGGTATTTTCAGCCAGTACGCACGCAACCAATGTCCTGTCCGAATTCGCATTCAAAAACGCTGGTTGTTACCAGGTTCTGGAAATAGACATATGTTTTTCTCCTCACTGGTGTCTTTGCGAACAGCATTTGATATGCAAAATGTTTATTTAGCGCAGACTTCATAATCAAACTTCAATGATATTACATCGATAAGCGCGAGCTTAAACAATCCAAACGTGAACGGATATCATCGCACTGTCCCAAATAGTCACTTCAGATCTCCTGATATAATCAAAGTATATGAATTTGTAATGATACAGCCCATATCAGCTGTGGTCTTCTTATCGGTTTTATCATGCGCATTTGAACGTCGACAAATATAGAATTAAGTTTGAGAGCAACAATGGGTGCGCTGTGAGGCTGCGCAAAAATATATGCAGGTTTGAATGGATTATTGATGCTCACTTTGACGGCGGAAAACATACAGACGTACGACAGCTACAATGATATCGAAGACTTATTTGATTCTGATCAAGTATACCGAGAAGAACTTCATCTCACCCATAACGAGTATTAGCTGGCCAGGAAGATCGCTCAGTGCTCAGCTGGTGCTGTCACCGTAACAGTGTGATATCATGGATGAATCCGAATGGATGTTGGCTAA
>JAEAOA010000155.1:0-142500 GCA_016746295.1 Potamilus streckersoni | reverse complement strand
CAATATCCCTGTTGCTGGTTGTATACGTGGAGACTTACTCAACTGGTCGCCTTTACAGATTCACGTTTCTGGTCTCTGGCTCGTCATGGTAACCTTATGTAACAGTTCAACTCAAACCCCGTGGAATCTTTACATAAGGTCTAGCTTCAGTTGAGAGCTGGCCAATGATATGTTTAAAACTTAATTGTTTTCTTCTAAACATGCATCAACTTACCCAAAAATCGTTTTCCACGGATACTAATACGGCATTTGGTACGAAAAGAATGCTCTGATCTCGCATAAACATTTTTGTATAACTGTGGAGACTACATGTATTAAAGGCAATATCCAATGTCTTGGTATCTAGAACAGACCTAACTTTACCAGCCTTACGGCTATGCTTAACGAAAGGATAGGGTTATGTTTACAGCTTTAAAGATAAAGCCTACAGCTCCGATGGCCCAGTGATTAACGTTGCCGCCTAAGATGAGGGGGGTCATGGGTTCGAACCACGGCCGAGTCATACCAAAGACTTATAATATGTTACTAACCGCTGCATTGCTAAGCGCTAAGCATAAGTGGTTAGTGTTATGACTTTGTTATGTCGGTGTCAGATTAATATGACTGGATGGAACATCATGCCACGAGTGTATGATGCCCCAACATCTAGAAATCATTATAAACCGCCACATTGCAGACATCGTGGAGATATGACTGCAAACGTGTTAAAGCTACGTTAAAAATCCAACTAAGACACACACGCACACACTACGTTTGTTTTAATTTCGTTCTACGGATTTAAGAATATACAATATGGAGACTTAAACAAATTTTAATGAATAAAACTAATAATGTTAATGTGTGTATATAGGAATACATAACATTTGATGACACAGAAAGACAAATTTTAAGAAGTGCACTTTGATTAACAAGTATAGAGAAATATATTTTAATATTATGCTACACTATAACTGTGTGCATGAGAACGTCAGTGTCGTTTGTTATAGTAAGCACATGACAGCACTATATTTTAGGGTAAAATGAACCCCTAAAGTATCTACATACGAAGAAAGTGTTGCATCAACAGCTATGCGCTTGATCACGGCTTCTTTAGAAAAAGTATGCAGATATGCACTTATTGTGAATGTCTCTATTAAAACTGATGTATATGCAACATTTTCAGTGCATATTTTCTCTGCAGTGTGTAAGATAAAATCATTGAAGACATTCTTTTTTAATTGCCGAGTACGGAATCAATTCGTACTCAGAATGAAAATATAATTAGTATTTCTCCTTAATTGCAATTAACCAATTTGTACACAGTACCAATAATTAAGACATTAAGGAATTAGAAATATTTTTAAAAAACGTTTGCTGGAAAATAATTTCACTTTTACATATCAAATCACGAGCAAGTTCATTTGACTGTTGTTTACGACATAGTGGCCATGCATAACAAAGTGGGATAAAGCCTTGTAATTATTCCTGAATTACTTGTATGGTTAGATCTTATTGGAATTATTTATTGCTTTTGTATAGCCACAGTAGATGTAGCAGTGCTAATAGTTCTTTCATCAACACACGTTGTGTTACATACTTAAATAAATATCAACAAGAATTTAATAATGAAAATTCCACCTTTTTAATGGTGTTATATTAGTGCATGATAGTCTTCAACGTTGTAACGCATATATTGTATTTATTAAATTATTTTCAATAATGAATAGTCTTATTGTTAAATTCTTGTTGAAACATCTTTCCATTTCAAATACTTTATTTGCATATTCGCAGTGGCCAAGAGAAATCAAGTAAATGTAAAATTATAGTGCATTAGCACACCTCAAAATGAAAATGCAAAGATATAAACAGCTAATTGTGTGAACATTTTAAACAAAAAACATTGTTCGTAAATAAGCAACTGCTGTTGTCTTTTGAAAACAAACTAGTTTTCTTTCTGAAGCTTTCTCCCTGGCTTTTCCATAACTTGATGGGGTAACTTTCTAATCCTAGTTGGATGAAATGAAAGTTGTTGTTATTGTTGTTGTTGTAGGGTTTAGCGCCATTGTTCAGCACAAGATAGGTTATACATGGCGGCCAGTATGACTGATGGAGGATGAAACCGGGAACAAAAAACTAGGAAAAGAACCACCGCCAAACAAGAACCTGCTGGCAAGCTCACACACCCACATTGGCCGAACACGTGACTAACTCTACCAGACAGAGGTGAGATGCCAATGATCCGTAACGGTGAGCGCTTTAGACCACTAGGTCCCTCGGGGAAAGTGAAATGGAAGTTGACATGATAAATATATCAGTGTGTTTTAAGAAGTGGTACTCATAGATTAACAATATAATATATATTTTGTTGACACATTCATGTTAGTGATCCAAGTCGATCAATGATTCTATATGTGCAAATCTTGTCTTCACTTTTATTTTATTTTAGATTTTTATATTGTGGACTTATGTTTCATTTTATTTGGAAACCTTATCAACTGCAAACGTAGCCTTTCTAAAATGCCAAACCAAATGATTGATCTATGTTTTAAACCCTATGCAGTATTAGTACATTGATCGATTCAAATGTTTTGGGTTAATTAAGAAAATATAATAACCTTTGTACGTCATATGTTTCCAAAATATCTTTACTTATGCAGATAATTGTTGTCAATGATATACTCTGACATGTTTACTGTAAATCTTATAAAAATTCCTCGAAGACACTTATAATCCTTTCCTTAAGAAATGTATGGAATTATTTGATGACGCTGCTATATAAGACCTGAAGAAAACTGTTTCTTGCGGGCAGCATGTTTATTCAAAAAATTAGTATAAACTTAGGCCATAGAAATTGCTGTGTCAGATAATAAAATGGACGATGATTATACAAGAGGTGACTAAATACTGGATTTCCCGTGCAGTGTTCCCACACTTTTATCGTGCCTGGGTAAATCTGATGTAAACAATTACTGCATCAGTATGCGCAACTTGCCATCATTCAGAAATAAACAAAATTTGTATATAAATAATTGAAAAGCTTCTTAGCAACTCTACAGAGGTCGGCAAAAGATTTGAGAACATTTAATGGAAAGCACATTCGGATCCTTTTAATGATCTATTCAAGAAGAAACGTATAAAGAAATATGATGCTACAATCCTCATTTTGGGAAACAAATCCAGACCGATGACTCCACTCTCGTGACTTCGAATAGTACATGTAGTCAGACCTAGATGAAATGCTTCTGGCTCAACAAAACATTTGCTATATCTAACACCGAACGTTTTTCTTTGTGCCTTTCACTGTAAAATATTCATGATAGGGACTTGTGTTTATTAAGGGATATTTTGAGATGTATATTATTGTGTTTGAGATTGCAGTGTAACGGAAGTGCATAATCATAGAAAATGTGACCTGTGGTCACAGATTGTAATTGGCCTGTAAAAATGCGACACCCCATTAAGTTTGCTGCAGCTATTATTTCGTAAGAATGCTGGGTAAGAATGGGTGAGTCTTGGTGTGTTTAATGGACTGTGTCGGCATTGCCATTCCAAGGAATTCTAGCGTGATTGGCGTGTTGATCTGAGTTAAGCGTGGAGAGATGCAAGCATTTAATGTATAGAAACATGACTGGTGGTCTGATCACTATCAAAAGCAAACCTTTTCCATAGTCGACTAGCCATATTATCAACAGTTCCCCACTTACATGCATTCATGCATACATACATGAAACGTGGCACATGTAAACTATCAAAGATTGGATTTAAATGTAAGTTTCTGGTTTAAAAAAGAAATTTGCAAGTTTTTGTTCTTATCAAATAAGCTTTATATTTTATATGTGCTGATAGACAATGAACCATAATATGATTTTATTTTATTAATACACAAAAATACCTGATGAAAAATTTATAATGGATGTCTTATTTCAAACTCTTAATTTTGAAATATAATGGGAATATTTCGTTCTGACTCCAAATGTTCAATATCACATTTAAACTGATGGCCAAACACATCATTTGAAATATTGCTTACTGTCATACAAAGATCCCAATACACATTAACGTGAATAAGAACCTTTGTTTCCATATATCACAAAACGTTAATAAAGCCGTATGTGTCATACAATATTATGTGTCAAATCATTTCATTTATGTTTGTAAATTTGTCGCGAAAATTGTACTTGAAATTGGTGTCCTATTGAACGGGTATCGTTTAGGAATGATAAAAACTCAAGCTTTATTCACGAAATGTAATAAATCACACCAACAAATATGAATTTAGAAACAAATTTATCAACAGTTCTTCGCACACATACATGGCAAGTGGTACATTTACTTCATATAGCAAGACAACTGCATTCCAGTTTAATTTTAAATATAAAGCAACTGATTTTAACAAAATGAAATTTCGAAATTATTGTGTGTATTAGATACACCCTTTAATAGGTCCATTTGCATACTGGAAACTTTATCTGGATTGCGAAATTAGGAATTAAGACATCAATTTTGTATGTGACCAGCGAAATAAAAATTCCACTTCAAACTTGTGGGAAATGTTTCATTTTCTTCATGAACTGTACTAATGAGCAATTCACTTTATTTAAATGCATTGTTTATATTTGTACGTATAATGCACGTAACAGTTGCAACTGTCCAATTAAAGTCTTATAGTTTGGTCCTTTTCGTGACAACATGGCTTCAACAGAGAAATCGCGTAAAGTAAAAAGAGACTTACTATACAATCCAAAATTGATATAACAAATTAAGTTTTCGTTTTATGAGTTACAATATGGTTGTATGCAAAGCTTGCTAAGATGTCGACAGTCGTCAAATATGATTCAAAATTGTTTCCTCGTGTGCAGGTAGGTCCCTTCACCAAAGCTGATAAAATTTACTCTACACCGAAATATATATATTTTACTAAAAATTTCGACTCAGATTAAACTCATGAAGAGACTGATGATAAACCGTTCAATAAATTCCTGCGGAACAAATAACCAGAATGAATCCGAAGAGAAATCTTTATATATATTTATACGTACATACTGTGTTCCTATGCACAATTATTCTCCAGGTTTCGTTAATCTCAATTCATCCATTCAGCCATGCATTTATATACAGGGTACGTGCATACATTTATCACGACTTTAAAAGAACAGCCAAAAAAAAGACATATGAAATTTGTCCTTTCCTACTCCACAAATGTTAAAATCGCATATATATATATATATATATATATATATATATATATATATATATATATATATATATATATATATATACACTTTACACTCATTACTCATACACCAAATTCTATAGATGTACTTTTGATAGATAAAATGTAACAAATGTAGCTTTTAATATATACATAATGAACTAATATAGTTCTACCAAAAGCGTCAAGTAGAAAAGCAGCAACAATATAACTGTTCATAAGACTATATATTTAAACGTTAATAGGCATTACTAAGTCCTACCTTAACTCCATATTTAGAAACATCAAAATTAACTTATTTACAAGTCTTGTTTCACATACTATGCACCTAAATTATTTTATTACTCTAGTTTTAATTTACATTATAACATTCTTGCTTATTGCAAGTATAAGCTAGATCGCTCAGCACATTCATAAAACTTAACTTTAGCATAGATTTAGGAACACAAACACTTAATTGTTTATTTTATGAAAACCATTTGTACAGCCAACATAGCTTAATTGAGAGTCACTAATGATACCAGATGTGTAAGACAGTAAACAATCACACGCACGTACGATATATATATATATATATATATATATATATATATATATATATATATATATATATATATATATATATATATATATATATATATATATATATATATATATATATATATACGTGTGTGTGTGTATTTGTGTGTGTATTTGTCTGTATATACATGTGTGTTTCTGATAAATTCTTGTTAAAAATGAAAGTATGCCCATAGCTGTATATAGACAAATGTGTTTATATAAAAATAAGCATATCACACAGAATAGATAATAGATCATCACACAGAATAGATAATAGATCATCTTTATATATATATATATATATATATATATATATATATATATATATATATATATATATATATATGCGTGTGTGTGTGATAGATTCTTGTTAAAAATGAAAGTGCCCATATCTGCAATACGATATTGACATCACATCAAGAAATAATGTCTCAATTAATGAAACATATATTTAATATTGATTGGTTCACTATGTCTTGTTTTTCGATCATTTTTATATGAGGATATATCACATTTTATCCTGCTTAACGTATTATCCATTCGGTTCTCTCAGCAAAATTAACGTTTAAGGTTCACAAGCATGAGATGATTTGTGAATTTTTATTCATTTTATACTCTAATCCGTATTGTTAAGTTACGAGGTTCTCCATATGAAACAACCCACTATATTGAAGCTTATATCATTTTAATTTGTTCTCGTGACTCGAGATCATTTTTAGAGTTTTGGGCGTGTTTTCTACGACGAAAATACCATACAATTACACTAATTCCAGTAATAACTGTTAGTGGGAGAACCCCACATATCAATCCTATTTCCAATTTACTCGCCCCTTGTTGATCGCAGGTTGAAGAGTTGTCGCCTACAGCAAACTGTAGAGCCTTCCCTTCCCTAAATTCCGAGCGTTGCTCCGGCAAAACTGTCATGTGGAAAGAGAAATATATAAGAAATTATGTTTTCAATAATGATTATAGCTTTTGGGATGCATAAATCTAGCGAACTGTATGACGAGACATAAGCTGCTACTAAAGAGACTACCTTTTTCACTAATTGCACAACATATATATTATACTATATCTGTATCTCCAAACAGGGTGCAATATTAGTTTACTCTTTTTTCTCTTTACATTGCTAAACATGAAAAGAGAGAAAAGAGGAAAAAACGTTTGATCTGAAGTTTTGCAAAACAAATGCAATTTTCGAAACAGAATGTAAACAATAGAGAACGTGGGTGCCTTGCCATCAGATTTTACTGTTCGTTACCCGAGATGGTTATGAACAGTAGCATGTACATATTACTTTTCTCTCTTGCCTAACAGAAGAATTTGATTTCATCAGGGCATGCATTACTTAATTCCATTCTTGCAAAACTTACTGAACTCTGCTCGATTTCTTTTTACCACCTGTACACAACTATACTAGACGTGCAAATTTATTTTGACACAAATGTGTCAAAGAAGGATAATTGTCTTTTGTGTTTGTTGTTTTCTTCAAAAGTAATAAATAGCTTGATGATTTTAATTTCAACCCCTTTACTCACCAGGGAAATAGGTCGGGTGACATGGTAAGAATGTGTGATGGCTATTCTTTAGAAGAATGACAACATTGTAGTGTCCGGAGTCATTTCTTGAAATATTATGGAGTGACATCCCAAATGTGTCAAACACCTCAACTCTACCATTGTAGCTCTCGCATGGTGTAAATGTATCATTTGTGACCTTGGCAATACAGATTTCATCCTTTAACCACATTACACTTAGTATAGACTCATTAGGCATCAGTAAACAGTTCCACGTAAATGTCACTGAATATGTAGTGTCACCAGTAATGATGATCGGCTCTTTAGCAATGTGGCATTCAAAACCTGAAATAAAAGCTTAATTATCAGTATTAGTCAAGACTAAAACTATGCAGATTCAAAATAAATTATACTGGAATAAAACTAGGGTATGTGCTACTTTGTCTACGTCACCGATTATAGCTTTGTTTGATATTATTTATTAGCTTTTCATTATGGGAAACCAGAATTAGGAAGACATTTTTAACCTGAGTAATTATACAATTTTTATGACAAGATGTCATAATGAGAAAGCATTCACGAAACTTTATGACAGAATGGATTAGTTCGCATTGGTAAGAAAATAACAGGTAGAACACAACTCATCACTAGTCTAGTTCATAAGACGACTGAGATTGTTCCCTGGAATCGATTGAAACCATGCTTGGCATGAGCTTAGAGTGAAAATGAACCTACCCAGTTTTACAGAAGAGTAATGTGATGGAGAAATGATACAAAGGAGGAAAAGGAAATGCCGCCATGTCTCATCACAGATCTAAGAGTTAAGCTTGTTGCATAGCGAGAGGAACGCTACGGGTCTAGGAGAAAGAATACGACAAATGTAACAAAGAAAATACCATATAGTCGCTGGTCGAACTTGCATCTTCTCAAAGAACCACGTTACTTGAGCTCCCGAGAGTTTGCCGAATTTATAACGAGGCTTTTGATGGAAATTGAACCGCAAGTTTATCATATTCTTACAACTTAGTGTGTTCTTTGAAATTTTTTAGAAACCAAATAAACTTTGGTAACGTTTGAATACTCGAAACTTTTCAATGGATGACTTTCAACAAGAGGATGAATATTTAACGTCAAACGAATACCCCAGATAACAATCTGCTTGCTCTACTATGTTGTACTTTGAAATGAAATGCCTCTTGTTTTTGTTTAATTGTTTGATATTAATCATTCACAGTATTAACTTCCACAAGCATCAGTTAAAAATCGTAATTGTCTCTTTGAGCAATATATATATATATATATATATATATATATATATATATATATATATATATATATATATATATATATATATATATATATATATATATATATGAAGAATACAAATTATATGGCGAATAACAACCCTCTCAAGCGTACTGGATTGTCAGGGATTAATTAAAATAGATGCAATAAACTGACGACGAACAGTACGAAACTAGTAACTAACTAGCCTAAGCGCTTTCGACTCTTAATGAGTCTTTTTCAAAGGCAAATACAAAACATAGTTACGACAAACAAATAAACACAAAAACGTTGTGTTTGTAAACCTCTACATTTCTGTCTTCACATGTGCTAAAACTATAAATACAACCAGCTTGTATAGACTAGTTGCGGAAACTGAAAACGTTGTGTAATTCCCTAAAAGTCTACAAGCCAAAGCCAATATACATACATACATTAGAATTCGTTTATGAATTGTAAAATAATACTGATTAGGTGGTGATTATTTATATCCTGGTGAACTATGACTGATATGACAAATGTGTTTTTGTTATAATACATATAAGCGGGTCTTGATATGCGTTGGCCTGTACGACGACCTATTTCTGTAACCATGTTTCTGTCGTGTAAACATGGCGGGACTTCGTTCAGGAGCTGTAACTGACCTGTTTCTTCAGAAGCATCACCTGCATTGTTAATGGGTATCAACATGTCGTAGATTAAAGTCTTTTATGATTTCATCATGCAAAGACAGAATAATCAGCTATTAAAGATCGTAGATTATTGGGTAGTCTCTGAAAGACTGCCAACAGTACACGAAAGGCAGTTAGACGCACTGAGAGATGAACCGATGCACTGTCCTGTTTCTACCTGATTTGTTTGTTCCCTGAAAGAGTTAGTAAATCATACCGTAAATTATATATCATCACCTGCTTTATATTATTCGGACTGCATAAGCATAAATGGTCTTGTGCATATGCTGATTTAAGGACATATAATGAAACTTCAGCTAGTATTGCATCCTCTATCAGAACGGAATTCTCTGTAGTCCTCATAAATTTCAACGTCATGCTTTCAGCAGTTTTACAATGTGTAGTGAATCTAATGATAAAACTACTAAAGATAATTGATCCAGAGAAGGTAAATTCTATTTCATTGGGCATTTTAAGACTATGAGTTACAACGCTGTATTTTCAAGCAAGACATTAATGGTAAATGTACCTAATACGGTGTAAGTTCCACATCCAAAAACTAGCACCAACAACAAAATACAGTCTCTGTTGACAGTCATCGTCTGAAACAATAGAATTGGTAGGATATCAATACGTGTCATATATAGTATAATTATAAAGTTTGAATAATAAGAGAGCATTTGCTTCAGCAATTATTTGTAACATGCACGCGACTCTCTCTCTCTCTCTCTCTCTCTCTCTCTCTCTCTCTCTCTCTCTCTCTCTCTCTCTCTCTCTCTCTCTCTCTCTCTCTCTCTCTCATCCTCATATAGATAATAGTTAAGTATTAGAAGTCTCTCGATAAATGCAAGTTATAAGCGGCAAAATATTGCAATAAAAGCTGCGGTAAGTTCATAATATTTTCACCTAAATATGGTAAGGCTCATGTTAACTGCGACATATGTCTAGTGAGCTGTGCAGTCTTGAAGATATATCCGGAAAATACACAAATTGCATAATAGCTACGTTACTGATCTATTTTAATTGTTTTAGGCTTCCATTATTATGTCCTTAAGATTGCTAGAATCGGAATGAGTTTGGCACTATGTACGCAATCTTGTTTAAGTATACTGAGTTATTAATAATAATGATGTCATATCTACAATTATTATGCGGCTAGTTAAAGTGACATAGAGCACAAATTGAAACAATTAAGTAAACATGGCTTGTTAATTGGAGAATCCAATATTATTAAACGATATGCACAACGCATATATATATATATATATATATATATATATATATATATATATATATATATATATATATATATATATATATATATATATATATATATATATATATATATATATATATATCCCTGATATAGCCATAACCAAATTTTCCATTCCATAAATAAAAATAAATCTCTGAAATGATGCATAATTTTCTGTAAAACTTCAGATTTGAAATGTAATTAAAAGAAACTTTTTTTGAAAACAATTAGATTTTGTTATCGACGTATGCAGTGTATGGTTGTATATACTTACTAATATCAATACATCTAATTAATGATTAAATTTCTCTTATATTTGCATTTTATTTTCTAAACCATTTCTCCTCAATGGATATGTCCACGTCTATATACGTGATGTGTCATTTTATTTATTAAATAGGATATCATGCTACCTTTATGCTGAAAACATTCTTATAATGTAAAATTTTATCTTGGCACACATGTTGACTTTACAACGCGGGTAAAACGTGCATAACAATTTTACATACAATATGAAATCAAAACAAATTGCAAATTGGTAGAGAGCTTACATGCACGTGTAAGATTTGCTCAATTAAAACGTAGCAATAATAACCTCATAATAGTATTGCTGAAAAGATAGATAAAAAACATAAATTAATCTGCTTTCTTCTGATTAGCAACAATACGATACAATCGTTATCATTAAGAACATTTCTAATGAAGTAGTTTGCAATAGTCTAATGAAGCAGAAAACATAGATACAAAGTTGCGAATCATTATGTTCTTTACCATTTATATTCTTTTAAACTCGATACTTATTTAAACTGTTTTTATAAAATCGACGACTATTGGTTAGGAGCTTCATAAATTTGCTATCGAACATCTTATGATGCTTGCAACAAACAAACTGGATAACATATTAATTGAAATAATAATTTAAGTACATTTATCTTATGGAGTGTAGCAGCAGAGAGGGTGAATCCTACAACAATATATTTGCGACAAAATTGATTAAAGCCTCAGAATGCCAATGGAGCCTTCCTACGAAATCTCATATTTTAACCAAAAAAAAATTAAAGGTCCCATTTTACAAATGGAGCCTTAGCGATTTTGTCGTGAATACATTGTCATAACCACACTCAAATTGCTGCCATCTACGTCTACAAATTTTTGCGACAAAATCGATTAAAGCCTCAGAATGCCAAATGGAACCTTCCTACGAAATCTCATATTTTAACCAAAAAAAAAATTAAAGACCCCATTTTACAAATGGAGCCTTAGCGATTTTGTCGCAAATACATTGTCATAACCACCCTGGAAATTGCTGCCATCTACGGTCGCAAATATGTTGTCATTTCACCCTCTCTGCTGCTGATTAATACAAATTATTTAACCAAATATTTGTTAGCTTTTCACAAACAGACTAATCGATAATACTTCACCACGTAGATCAATTAAATTATTTGACTGATCGGTGAGTGTAAAATTAATTCTGGTTAGTGAATCATTTTGACATTGCATATAGACTGGATTAGTCGGATTCTCAACAATTAAAAATCCGGGGGGTGCTGTTGGTGAAAATGAATAAAGAATGTAACCCTGTCGGGCTTGATTTGATTGTTCCATATTAATTTGATAACTTCCTTCGATTACATCACACGTTAAATTAAGTGCGATCACCGATGAAATATTCACATTGTTCGGTGCGATATGTCTACCGTCGCCGTCGGGAGAATTATTATAAGTGAGGATAATAGGCTTCGGCTGGCTATCTTTCCATGATTGATAAATTTTATTAAATCCTTCGTCGATGGCAGTTCTGAGTTTTTTCTTTAACTCGGGAACATTATATCCTGGTAATTTATAATTTGGATTTTCATTTATATTTTTTTTATAATCTTGAGCTGAGCTAGTTTTTGAAATCGGGCTATTTTCATCAGTGAAGAGATTAGTAATCCTCGAATTAAATATTTCCATGTCATCGATGATTTTATTACCCGCGGCGACTACACTAGTAAACTCAGCTTGTGTAAGAAAGCCAGATCTTAACGAGGGTAATAACGACAAAAAATCATTATTCATTCTATCAAGGATGTGATCTTTAATATCTACAAATGTTGGACTTGTTTCATGTATTTCCAGAATTTCACCTTCCTGTGGGATATAATCATTAAAAAATGGAATTCTCCACACATCTTCACCATATTGATTCTTACGTCGATATCTTTTTGTGAAGTTTATATCCTCGAATTTTTTATATCCTTTTGATGGATTTTCAGGTCCTATTTCATCAGTGACGTAATCAGATTTTACAGGCTCGGGCGTGGAATTACCAGCACTTCTAGGTGGATCTTCGGGCCATCCTAATACTGTTCTTATTGAACTGTTATAAATATCTACAACGTACCCAGGAGAGCCTATTTCAATTGTAGATGACAGTGTTGGTTCATGAACTGTTATCGCAATTTTTGATTCTTTTTTAGTAATGGATTTTATTCTACGTTGTAATTCATTATTAATTTGCTCAATTTGATAGGACCCAGTTGGTATTGAAACAACGTTCCAATCTGGAGTGTCATCTTTTTTATTCCTATATGCAAATACCAGAGAATTATTAGGTCTCTGACCGCCAAATGGAACCGATCTGATATTAGGCCAACTATGATACACTCGTAATTTTGCCAACGCGATTTCCTTTACTGAAACAGGTGAGGGAAAATTCACACTGAATTTAGGGTTTGTTGACGATATTGATATCATGCTTGTTTTCCGCGGAGTGGTATTTTCTGCTATCCGCTGAAGTAGTTGAATCTCTTGCGACATTATTATTATTATTCACAATGTCTAATTTTGCAATAGATGAAAAAACGCTAGCGTTTTTAATCGTAGTATCATAAATACGTATCATCGCGGAGAATTCGTCTTCGGTAATTATCGTATCATCAATCGATGATGACATCAACGAGGATAATTGTGAGTAACCGTTAGATACTGCTTGATGTTTTACTATATAGTCGTTAAGTTTTTCTTGAGAACACGATGATATTTTTTTAGTAATAGCATTTGCAAGTCCAGCAAATGTTGTCACCGCGGAAATAGCAATTGGGACAGCAATCGGAGCTACCATTGTTACTGAAGATAGTATAATACCAGCACCGGCCATTATACCAGATACCGAGTATACTGTAACATCAATTGCGGTAATTCTCCTGCGATACTTTTTAATTTTTATTTCATATTCATCAATGAGTGTTTTGAGTTTTGTTAAGAAGTCTTTGACGGTATCATAGCGATATTGCGATGATGGAATCATATTATTTTAAAACCTCAAGTGGTTTTTAATTGTTAAAAATTCTAATTTAGATCAGCTACAAACTCCATGTACCATACAAATGATGTCTTATTTAAATTAGGATCAGTGCTTGTTATTGTAAACCGTTTGTATTCACCCACGTCAATAGTCGTTGAAATCACGTTGTTGTATCCATATGAAGTCGATGATGATATATTAAACTGATTCAGTGACACTATTGTTAATCGATAAATACCCTTGTTTGACACAGTGAGGGTTACTGTATTCTTTTTAGGTTCCCAATCTAATGATCCAGAGAGAACTGTGTATATCATATTTATGATATTTCTCTCATGAGGAATCTTTATTCTTTCAAGTAGCGGAAGATTGTCTGTTTTAAATTTTGTAATATCCTCGATAGATTTTTTAATACTATTAATGCTATCTCTAATAATACTAAATCCAGCATCATTAATATTTTTAATACTGGATTTAATTTCATCAAAATTGGATTTAATTTCAGCGAGAGATGGAGAGGTTACCGCTGGTGTTCCAAAGAATTTATTGATAATATTTCTACGAAGGGAAGTATATGTTGTTATATGTTTTTCAAGTTCTTCATTTAAATTTTTTAATGCATCTGTGATTGTAGAAACGAGTACACCCGGTTTGAGTTTTCCATCATTTGAATATAACGCTATTGTATCTTCAACGACGTCACGTCTTCGTATTAAGACATCATCCAATGAAACATTACTAGATTTCAATTTGCCCTGGCGATCTTGAAATACAACTATTTCCCCAGGATCTACACTTGACAAATTTAATGTCTCGGCGATTTCATCTTCGATTATTTTTTTTACACTTTCGACAGCGAATTTGCTATCGGTTTCTGTTTTTCTTTATTCTGATAAAGGTCGTCCCCAAATATCAATCATTATACGAAAATGCTACGTTTTTCTAAATCATAACGCTATCGTTTTTGCCATTGCCTGCTAGTATATTCATTAACAACAACTTGTGGTGGTTTTCTTGGAAATTTAGATATCTCTGCAAGGACATTTAATACTTCACGACCGCATATCGGTGGATCATTTAACTGTTGTGTTGGTAGCGTGGAATAAAAAATTGGAGATGACTTTGTTATTGTGGATACATATCGCATGAATTCTTTTGGTGGAGCTAATCCAATATGAATCAAAATAGACAATTCCACGTGGATCAATTGCATATGCGACCCAATGAGTTCCTTTTCCGCTGCTGTTATCGAGATTGATAATACCCGTTTCATTTTTCATTGGTTTTGACGGTAATTGATCTCTCATGAAAACTCCTCTAAAGTTTTTTATTGATAATGATTTTACAGCATCAATTAAATCAAAATTGGACATTGGTGAAAATCCTAGGGATTTTTCCACTAATAAGCCGTTCCTGGTATTCTTAGGCCCGTGCCCTTGTACCAATTGTGTGGAGTTCCTGGTAGTCTTAGACCCTTTCCTTTTTTTTTATAGCCTTTCCCAGTAGCTTTTTTCAGGGCCATTCCTGCAGCAGTACCAACGGCTCCTAACGCTGCCGCCTTCGCAACCGCTGGGGCAGCCGCTGCAATCAATGCTGGAATAGCAGCTAACAGCGGGAATATTCCACCCGATTTTATCATACTGGCGATTGCTGCCTGCTTTCGAAAAATCAATTTGAACTCCTCGTTTGTTCTTTAGCGCATCATTGAAATGTTTTATTTGACGATCTGTCAGTGATAATTTATGTGCACCACCGGACATTTGAGTGGGTTTCAGCGTTATTGTAGTTCCACATTCTTTAGCCGACTTTGATTCAATTTCTTGACCTGACCATCAGTCAACTGGACATTAACAATACTATATGTCATTCTATTCTAAATGTAATTTACACTTTCAATTGATCTTATTGTGAAAATCCTAACTACATGTTTGTAAAATCAAATGATTTTTGAAAACATTACATGTTTTCCACTGGTGCATCAATAAGTCTCATTCGTCCGCCAACTCCTTCTAACAACATTGATTTATCACTGAGAATGACAGCAACTGCTCTATAATCGGCTATACCAGCAGGGCGTTGTACCCGAGCTTGGAAGTATATATCAACAACAGATTGTCTCATCATGTCAAGATGTTCCAATGAAAAGTAATTAATAAATCGGATAGTGTTTTTCAAAATCAATTTGCGATATTTGCAAACCAGTATCAACATTTTGATCACGACCCATATACGACAATATTCTATGATATACACGAGCTATGTAGTTGTTATCATAATCAAGCTGTACAATCTCTGCTGGCTCTTGTTGTCCGTTTATTCTCAACGAAACTTCACTTACCCCTAATTTATCAAATATCATATGACTAGATAATTGACGACTCACTCGATTTGCATCCTGTAACGCTATAAAGATATGACGTGGAGCTGAAACACCTTGTTTTGATGCTAAGTGCCATGTAAATGTGCCATTTATATTATCCTGCTTCGTATCAGTCGTTGTTGTTAGCCAACTTAGCAATGATTTTCCACCTGTGTCCATAAACGATAGTAATTCTTGCTCTATTGTAACTGCTGGTGTCAAGACGGGCATCCATAAAGTCAATTTATTTAAAATGACTTTACCATCATCAACACCATTAGCACGCCAAATCAAATTGCATCATTGTCATTTTCCTTTCGCACTAACACGACTGTATGTTTTGCTCCATAGATGACTTTTCTGACATTTCTACAGAATCCGAATATATGATGTAACGGAATTGCACATGAAAATCGTCGATGTTGTCCTTTTAATGCTCCTTTTCGTGTTGCAAATCCTAGATTGAAATTATCATTGACCCTTTTTAAAATGTCGAATGGATTAGCGGAACCTTCACGGTCTGGATTAGCTGCGAGTTGTTGATCAGCTTCTGCATTAGCTGCCGCAGTTAGTACTTTAACAAATTGATAATGGTCAGCATGATCAGAAGTATCCTTAGCAAACATCATAGACGGACCAGCCGACCTTGTATAATCATCAGAATATCTCGCAAGTCCGATTATTGTTGTTGCAATATCAACATCTTGTTCTATTGATCAATTTCTTTTCCATCAATGATATATCTTGCACTGTTAAATAGCGCCATAATGCCATTATTTACATTACAAAACCAACTCGGATATTTTGGTTATTCCCATATGGTGTATCAGCTGCAACATTTGTTACAAGTTCTCCTTCTACTTCAATAAACGCCTCACACGGCAAAAAGTATCTACTTGTATCTTGAACTTGAAGTTCAACTCTCCCTCGTTGATTAGGCTCTCTTGCAGGATAGGCATAATACTGATAGTTAATTTTAGAATCATCTTTATTCACCGGTGCCGCCATATCAAACGCTGGATCAGCAATTTTTTTAAATGCCATTTATACTAAAACGTATCGTTTTCTAAATCATTTTCTTTTTCGATTTCCTCCAAGACCGCTTCCCGCTATCATACTTGCAATATTACTACTATCTGGTGAAGTCATTGCTAATGATGCTAGTTTTTGTTCCACTGCGTTATTTATCACTTTACTGACATTTGCAGGCATCATTGTTGTTGAAGGTAGCGGTGGTGGTGGTTTTCGTCCGAATCTAGATTTCACCAATGACATGACGTTATTCTATTCTTTGCGGTAGAAAAGGCCGTTCCTGCAAGATCTCCAACAGCGTTAATTCCCTTATTACGAATAACATCAATGGCTTTCATCGCTAATTGTTTAGCAATTGGTGCTACTTTTGGGGCTATTCTTGTGAATAAACCAGCCATGATATTTCCAAGGCCGTCACCGTAGTATGCCTTATAAACGGGCAATCTTGAGTTCACTACATACACGTTTGTTGGTTTATTGTGATTATAGTGTACTATCATCTTATTTGAAATGACTTTGCAATTTCTAAATACAATTTCAATCGCTAAATTCCCCCGGAATTCCGTCCATTAACTCATCCAAGAGTTCTCGATACGTATGAATATCAATTATCCCACCTTGGAATAATCGTCTGCAAATATCAAATGCTTCATTAGTTATTTCGACTGAGTTATTCCCAGCTCGCTTACCTCCCATAAGAACCTCAAGTCGTGTTATATCATTAATGATATTACTAGGACACATATGAGAATCATGATGAGAACTTCCATAACCCTCTCCTGAAGAACTTTTTGATTCGGAAACGTTTTGAATTTCTGGAGCTGGTTCGGAAACATTTTGAATTTCTGGAGATTGTCGACCTTGACCTCGACCTCGACCTCGACCTCGACCTCGACCTCGACCTTTTTGTTGTTCTTTTCGTTGTTGTTGTTGTTGTTGTTGTTCTAAACCATACGCATCAACTCCCATTTTAAAAGTTCTGTATTCCAATGTATCCTTATTTAAATTTCCGGGGATTTCTTTATTAATTTTAAATAACCAATTCACCCATTGATCTTTGGTTATTGTGTTTTTTTGATACTCGTCTTTTAAAAATCTCCCCCTGTTATAATAACGTTCGGCAGCGAATTTACCAAATAACACATAGTCTTCATTTTTCAACAATTGAATTTGTCTGATTTTTTCTATAGCTTCATCAGTGAATTTCTCGTTAAAAGGAACAATTTTTTTAACGGGGTTATCATCAGTATCAATATTACCCATTTGTTGTATTTCTCGCTGAGTTTGTAACTCACCTGAAAGCTGTTTTATTCCCTCGTGAGTTTTTTCAGTTTCTGTAGCAATCTTTCCTAATACATCAATAATAGGTACTGCTCCCTCTTTAGGGATGTCGCCGTATATAGCACGTTCTGTTGCAAGTTTCATATCTTTAGTGGCTTTAGTTACAGGGGCAAAAAGTTGTTCGCTTCCAATAGAAAAGTCAGTCTGCGCTTGCTGTCTAAGTTGTAGTTTATCTCGCACGTTATCTCGAATTGGTATAAACTCTTTCAGTAATGCTAACCTCTCACGGGCTAGTCTGGTACTTAATGCTTCTGATGTCATTATTGGAAATGCTAACGATTTTTCAATTGTCGGTTTCAATGCTTGCATCAATAAAACGTCTTATAGATTTCACTTTCAAAGCAATCTCTGACCGACCTTGGTACTGTTCCCCGAGTTTCTTTCTAATGGCTTCAACTATACTAAATAGCCGAATGAATAAATTAATATCATTGTTATACAAGAAGCATTACCGCTTTTTGGATTCTTTTTATCAGTGAATACATTTTAGGTAGAGCATATCTTCCATGTTTTAATTGTATATCAATTTGTTCAAATTCATTCAAAAGTCTGTCTTCATTCAAAAATTCAGAAAGTACGATTCCTTGATTTCTAAATTTGATATTTCTGTGATGATAGATGTAATATCTTGAAATTCCATTTATTATTATTACTAATGTAATTTGTATCTTTAAAATATTTTTATATACAAAAAAACAAAACATATACAATGCCCGTCTCTTCCTCATCGAGTTTCGAGGCAAGAAAGGGCACATACATTAAAGACGTATACAATACCCTAACCCCCCCAATCGGAGTTCAAGGGCGGGTTATATGGATATTAGACGTGATATCCAAGTGATTGTGATTTCTTTACAAACATTGAACATATAACATAAAGCCTCATTTGGAACCTCTTTCGCGCCAACGACGTCAAAGAGGCCCAGAGGGGGGACAGCACATTCTTGGACTCATTTAGTGCCTTCGCATGATATAAGCCAAGGGCCACAAACATAGATCTCCAATAGGAAGCTCTAACGTAACAAATGCTATATTAGGTCTTCCGGAGATATGTTGTGGGGGGGACAGTACATTACATATAGGATGATATATATAAATGAATGATATATTGACAATGAATGAGTATTTACAATGACAGAGTATTTACAATGCGATTATATAGATATATACAATGAATGAATATTTACAATGCGATTCAATGAATGAATATTTACAATGAATGAATATTTACAATGAATGAGTATTTACAATGCGATTATAGGTTATATATACAATGCGATTATATAGGATGGTTTTATACAATGAAATGATAGGATGGTTATATGATAGTATGGTTATATGATAGGATGGTATGATAGGGACAGTACAGGACGATACAAACATGAAACGACGGGGCGGACCTACACCCATCAGCCAATCAAAAGCAACCCAAGAAATAAACCCTGGTTGCAGTTGAAAAATTCAACCACCACCATGTCAATGGCGTGGGAGTTTTAATTGGCAAAGTGGGCTTCGTTTTAAAGCCCCAAACTTATTACGGCTCATATTATATATATAAGGTGAACTAATACTGCAGTGTCAATGTGTAGGTGTGTATTTATTTTCCTAGCATTTCATAATGAATATTGTGTAGTAATTTCAATGGAAGCTAAGTATTTAAATAAAAACATTAAAACAAGAAATACAACTGTTAAATAATAGCCAATTTTTTTATTAATTTCTATAATATTACGATTAAATAATCGTAGTAATAATGTTTTACTTGACAAGATAACTCTGTTATGGGGATCCCTGTCAACAATTCAGGACCTGCTATTTGTTGATTCGAGAAGGATATTTTTATGAATTTTATTACAATAGCCACACTAAAAAAACTAAACTACATGTAGCGCATTTTACTATTTTGACCTCACATACAATCTATTTTTAATTTGTAATTATAAGTAATTTCAATTTTCATACAAACGCTGTAACGCCGTCTTTGTACTTGGGATTTTTAAAAAATCTATTAATAGAATCATGGCCCAGTGTCTTGTCTTACACGCGCGCGTTCCGGTACAATAACTATATTTACTATGTGGCTGTTCCGGCTGTTCAGTTATTGTCATTTACTCTTTTAATGCATATATACGTGAATATTGCGAATAAATATTGAAAAAAAAAAATATGAATAACCGCGCGAAACTTTTTTAGTGTTTTGCCCTATGGTAATTATCTGAATGGTAAAATCATGCAAAAAATGACTAAAATAGCACATAACTCACTATTGAGAGTTATCTTGTAAATAGGAAAACTTTATTCTATGTCCATTTTTCTTTGAGATAGCTGTTTGATAAATCCCTTCAGCAACTTTTCGTACTGAAGGAATACATATTCAAAATATTTTCCGCAGCATTCATTGAATGAAAAACTCTTTCTTCATCGTCGTTGTATCAAATGACTGTACTGGTCTCTTTCCCAACTGACTTACAAGTCCCTGTCTTTCCGTTTTTTATATTCTCTCTTTGAGAAATGCATTGTAAATTGGAAATCGCGTTATTTTGAATATTAGAATCAATGTGATCAATAACACAGCCATCTTTAATCGGTCCCATATACACTTCAAAGACTACCCTATGACAGAGATATCCCTTTCTCCAGCAGTAAATTTCAAGTATCCCTGATTATTAACATATCCCACGTGGGTTTCTTTAGTCTACAGTGTCTAACAACACCATTACGAGATATTTCATAATTAACGAGTATTGGATTTGGGTCTGAATTCTTGCTCCATTGATATATAATTTAATAATACTATTTGTCTAATTCATTATTTGCTTTAATTATAAATCTATTAATGTAGTCTTGAGGGTTTTTATGATTTTGTCTTTGACAGAGTCAGGTTAGGGGTCAATGATGGCGTTTTTATTCGTTTATCATAATAACGTTTCAATTCTCTAAACCGCTTACCCCCACAATTGATACCTAATTGTGATTTTCCTCTCACACCCACCCCCACAATTAGCAATGGGGACGGGCCTGGTCGATTATTTCTGACACTCTGTAAGTGATATCCACAGAATTCACCTCTACACGATTTATTGCATGGGGTTACTGATCCGATCATAAGCCATTTGCAGTGATTCATTATATATAAACAAACATTTCTATTTAAATACTTGTCTTATTTATATGAATGAAGAATTCAAGAGATTATCGGCAATCAAGCCTCGGAAAAACATTAAATTCAATCTTGATAGAACTCTCGAAGACGTACGAAAAGTGAGAATAACTAATCTAATAGAAGTCTGATTAGAAAAATACGAGATTGTGTTCATGAGTTTAAAAAGGATGGTGCTCACAAAACCCGGTCAACTTTTTGAAATTTATTTGGGTTTTTTTTGTGTAAATGAATGATGAAAAAGGGAGCTATGATACTATCAAAACTTGGCAAAAAAACGGTATTTTTTCAGATGAAATTATTATCAAATTAGAAAACGGGGAATTTTATTATAAGAGGAAAAAATTTGTTTCCCAAATTTTCAAAGATGGGGGCATTTAGTCATTGTTGCCGGTTTTTCCACCAGGGTGTTAACTGGAAAATTATAAAAAACCCTACTATGAAAAAGCGTTCCAGAAAAAAGCGTCGTTTTTTGGGTTTTATCCCCTTAAAATCCCTGCTTGGAAAAAAAAAACACCAATGAAACAGTTTTAAACGTGCGGAAAAAAACCCCTCAAAATGTTTTGGCAAAGGGTCTTAAAAAACATTTTACCCAAAAACACTTTTGTGGGGAAATTTTAAATTAAAAAATCTTTTAAAACATAAAAAAAAAAAGATGAAGGGGAGCTAACAGTGAAAGAGAAGGAGCAAAATATTTTTTTTTCCCGGGGTAAGTGAATTTGGGAAAAATGTTGAGATTTCCCATAAACCCTTTTAACCCATAACGGGGGAAGGGATTATACGAATCAAAAAACAATAAAAAAGGGGCTCCAAAAAAATTATTGATCATAACAAGCAAGCATGGAATCCGTGGTTAAAATATTCCGGAGACGAACAGTGAAAGTATATCCTGAAGAATTCATCAAAGGGTGGTATTTCAATGAAGAAAGTTATTCGATGCTTTGCTAGTTTGGGGTTAAAAAAAGGGGCCCTGTTCAGTATGGCTACTTCATAGTTTTGAAGATGGGAAAATTTTCAATTCAAACAATTTTTTAAAAACCTAACGGTTTAAATTTTTATCGTAGTAAAAATCTAATATAGGTGAAAAAACTAGAAAAAAGTTCAGTGGAAAACGCTAGCGTTTTTTAAAAAAAAAAAACCCAAAATTTTTCGAACAGTTTTCTTTTCAAAAATTTTTTTACAAATTTCCTTTGGTTGCAGCTCATTTTGAAAAAAAAGAAAAATAATTGGAAAACCCAAAACGAAAAGAGTTTTTTTTCAGGGTTTTTCAATTTCCCGCTGGGTTTTGGGTTATTATCATGGCGGGTTTTGGAAGTTAAGTACAATGTTTTGGGTTTTGATATAGTTGATTTCGTTGGCCCGTTTTCCCGGAAGTTTTTAGGATTGGATTCGCTGGGGGTATTTTTAAAAAGGTTTTTGGGCATCCCCCCACATTTAAAAGCTCGCGTTGCAAAAAATTTGGGCCCCTGCCTGATTTTGATTTTGACCGGTTTTGCTTGGTGTATCATTTTTAAATTTTGGGTGAAAGGGCTTTATTTCCCTGGGTTGGGTTTTGGGTTTTGGGTTGGTTTGACCTGGGTGAAAGGTTTTGGTTACCAAAAGGGGTTATTGCGTTTTATGATTTTATTGTAAAAAAGGGTTGTTTCGTTGATTGTAAACGAAGCCGGGGTTATTCATATCGAAAACAAACCAATGTTGGTTCCCGAACCAGAAAGTTTTGAAGTATATTCGATTTTCTAAAAAAAACATATTGATGTGAAAGGGGAGTACTCATTGAAAGGTAAAAAAGATAATTTTAAACAACGAAATTTAAAGGGAAACAAAGGATCTCGGCCCAAGAATAATCGGTAAATTTTACAAAAGGGTGGAAAAAATTTTTTTCTTTTTAAAAAAAAAATCCCCACGTTGTTTTTAATTTTTTTTTGGGGGGGGCCCAATAAGACTTCGTTTTTAAAAAATGCAGTAGAGGGAAAAAAAGATACGCAAATTGTTAAAAAAGCCCTTTTTGTCCCAATTTTAAAAAAAAGTTGGGAGAATTGGGTTTCCCTTTCAGTGATGGGGAAAGCTCTTGGGGTATCTACATTTTAGAGCTTCTAATTTCGGTTATGCATCTATCAATTTATTTGCAAAGATAAATAGATTTTTCCCATATGAGTCAGGGGTTGCCCAAATTTAAATTTAATTTTAGGGCGATAAAAAATTTTTATCAAAGAGATAACTAAATTTTTCTAAAAGCAAAGGGGAAATTGGGGAACATGGCGAATTAAAAAGGGAAAAACAAAAGCGATTATTTTGAATCAGCCGACGTTTAGATTAAAAGCAGTTCCCGAAGACGATAATTTTATCGTGGGAAAAAACTATGTTTAAAGCCCACCGGGTATAGATCCCAAATTTTTAAAATATAAAAAAGTTTATTTAAACGGTTGGGTGGTTTGGGGAAAAACAACCGTGCGGGTGAAATTTTATCGGAAAAGAAGTCCATGATTGTACTCACACCAACCCCCTGACTGCGAGAACGATTTAAAAACGAAAGGGTTTAAGCTTGCACGTATCATAGTTTTTTTTTGAAAACAAAAGGGGGTTTCTTTGGGCTCCTGAGCGAATTTGGGGGAGAAAATTTTTTCCAAACGGGTTTTTATTTTTGGGGGGAAGCATGTTTTGTTTTAGAAGATGTATTTTTAAAAAAGTTTCTTTATTGGGTTTTTGCAAAATTATACAAAAAAATTTTATTGTGGGCGATCTTGGGGGCAAACCACCAAAAAAATTTTTGGTTAGAAGTCCACATAATTTGGGTTTAAAAAGGGTTTGTTGATTTTAAAAAGAAATTTTATACTGACTTTAGAGCAATCAGGAGGGAGTTAGTGGGGGTTTTAAAAAAAAAAAAATTTGATTACAAAACCCAAAGAAATTTAATGTGAAGAAAAGGGGTGAAATAATTTTTTGAAAACACCTTTGAATGATTTTTGGGGGAAAAATGGAAAAAATGATTTTTTAGTAGCAGTAAAGGGGTAGTCCCGAGACCCCACTTCAGAAAAAAATTTTTTGAGTACACAAGGAAAAAATTCCCAAAAGTTTCCAGGGCCCTTTGTTATAGCCCTTGGGTTTCACGAAAGCAGAATTTTTTGAAATTTTAAATTCCAGGCCCGGCCCGGGGAAACAGTTTTTAGTGTTAAATGATTTTGTGCTAAATTATAAAAATACGTTGAAGATTTTCTTTTTTCGTGGTAACCCCCCTGGCGCTTGGGTTTTGTAAAAAATACACTCCCTCAAAAGGATTGCCATAAGGATCCAATTTTTTGGATAGTTTTATAATCGATTGAATGGTCAAAAATTTTTTTTAAACCGGGAGTGTCAGAGTTCCGGGCGAATAAATCAAATAAGAAGGAATTTTTTCGTGATGATTTTTAAAGCAAAAAAGATGCAACACTGTTTTTTGCATCTTAATAAAAAACCCCTTGGCTACAAACGCAGGACAAAAAAAACAAAGGAATTTTTTGATGCTGAAGTAAAAAATTGGATTAAAAAAAACAAAAGGGAAAAATCCTGGCCCGTTGCAAATTTTATTTAATTTCACTTGGGAGTTTTTTTTCCGGGTAAAGACCCCCGACAATTTTACCCTAGACAGAAAAAAATAAAAAAGTCTTGGGGCTGTCAGAAACAATGTGATGTTGACCTGTCCCTTTTAGTGTTAAAAAGAAAAAAACGGAGCTAGTTAAGCCATGTGGGGGGTAATTTTAGTATGTCCCGGGGCTTGTAGTTTTTCGCGTTTGAAAAACCCCGCTGGGTGCAGTTGAAAACCAAACTGTAGATTTGGGGGGGTCTACCCTGATCGCCTTTTTAGTTGGGAAAAAATTTTGCGTAGTAAACTCCCTTTTGGATCGGGAGCCCCTTCTTTTACCCCCTTCAAGCTCTCCCGGTTGTATAAATATTCACAGTAACATCCCCGGAAAGTGGGGTGTGTCTAACCCCCTGCGGGTTTTTCGGGAATTTATTCTTTTTTTTTGGGAATATTTGGGGTTTTATTTTTAATAGTTGAGAAATTCGTTTTTAACGCTGCAACTTTCACCGGGAACCCTTTGGGGCCCCTTTAAAGAGATTCGGGTTTTCTTGGTGAATTCTTTGCATTTTGATACCCCAAAAAACCGTTCTGCAAGGTTCGATTAAATCGGTTTTTCAATTGCCTGATCCCCGATGTAAAGCAGTATGTCCCCCGTATTTTAAAACTTTGAGTTTTCAATTTTTGATAGAACAGCACCCTTTAAATCTTTGCCAGGATAACTTGGAATAGATTTTGGCCCTTTTTAGGGGACCTGTCGATAAATCCCTTTTAAAACAGAAGCGACTTGAAGTTGGGGTTTGTTTTAAAAGGTTCTGCTTGTTTTAAAACGACCCGCAATTTTAACTACAGTTAGCGCGTATTTTTTAAAACCCTGGTCATGTGGTTAAAAAAAATAAATAAAAAGGGGTGAACTTCATTGGGGTTTTCGGGTAAAATCAAAAAGGAATAATTAAATTTTTTTTTGGCGGGGGTTTGATTTAAATTTTCCATTAGCTTGGGTTTTGGTTTTAAACCCCCTTTTTTTTCAGTGGATTTTTTTTTAATTTTGGGGACCCTTAGCGAGTTTAATGATTGTGCTTTTTCCCCTCCAAATATCCTTTTGGAGATTTAATTTAAATAGATTCCATTTCATAAAAACCTGGTGTTTTCAATTTTTCCGCAAAAAAAAAATTTTTGTTAAAAAGCTGATTTTTACCCAACCCTGAAGCCAATTTTTTTTGAAAGGGTTTTTCGGGGGAAAAGATTTAAGGAAAGAAATTTAAATTTTTAAACCGGATTGGGTTTTTTTGCAAAAAAATTGCTTTTATATTTTCAACTTTAGGGGCATGGAAAGCCTTATCAAAAGGGAATTTAAAAGGATACTCAACCCGGCCCGGGGGGTGATTTTGATTTTTCAAGTTGATATCTAATCCGGGTTTCCGGGGCCCAGTAAACTTTTTTCTGGAAGGTGTTTTTTTCGGGGGTTTTTTGCAAAGGGGTTTCCGGGGAGTTTTTTCCCAAATTTTTTCCGGCAAAATCACCTCCGAGTTTCTTTTTTTTTTTTTAAAAAACTAAAATTTTTTTTTTTCCAAAATTTTTACACATTACCAGTAAAACGCAATTCCCATTGTTTTTAGTTGTAATTTGGGTTTTCTGATGGGTTGTATCCGTAAAAAGGGGTTTCATTTTAAAAACAATATAGATCCCAAAAATTTTTAAAAAGCGTTAAGTATATAATTGATTTTTCAGCGACTAAAAGAAGAGAAAAAGGGAAAAAAAACCCCGCCCGGCTTCCGAAATTTGGGCCGTGCCTTTTTTAATTGGACCCTCTGGGGTTTAGGGAAAAAAACAATTTTTTGCTTAATTTGTAAGCGTTTTTTGAAGGGGATAAATTTTTATTTAGGTTTCCCAAACCGTAGAGATCAACGGTTTTCATGAAGGCTAAAAGATTTTTTTTAAAAAAAATGCATCGAAAAATTTAAAAGGGGAAAAAATTTTAATCGACTTTATTACTGTTTTTAATGATGGGACCAAATAGGATCTCGTTTGGGGACTTTAAAAACTTTCTTGTAGTGTACGATGATGTAATGTTAGATAATCAAAAGAACCCTGCTAGAATATTTTCCCGAGGTAGGCATAAAAACACTGACGTGATATATGTCACTCAACGATATACTCAAATTCCAAAAGTGATTCGCGATAACTGCAATATTCTTGCTGTATTCAATGGCGTTGATACACATACGCTACGAAATATTTGGCAGACATGGTGTTCCGATATGGACTTCAATGGATTTAAAAATTACTTTAGTCATGCTCAGTCTGTCCCATATGGATTTATAACAATAAATTTACACGACCCTCGGTCACGATATCGTATTGGACTTGATCAAATATTTGGTTAAATAATTTGTATTAATCAGCAGCAGAGAGGGTGAAATGACAACATATTTGCGACCGTAGATGGCAGCAATTTGAGTGTGGTTATGACAATGTATTTGCGACAAAATCGCTAAGGCTCCATTTGTAAAATGGGGTCTTTATTTTTTTTTTGGTTGAAATATGAGATTTCGTAGGAAGGTTCCATTGGCATTCTGAGGCTTTAATCGATTTTGTCGCAAAAATTTGTAGACGTAGATGGCAGCAATTTGGCATTCTGAGGCTTTAATCGATTTTGTCGCAAATATATTGTTGTAGGGTTCACCCTCTCTGCTGCTAGTGTATTTTTATTTCAAAAACCAATTCTCATTTTCCATGTTATTGTATTAAT
Organism: Potamilus streckersoni; assembly: GCA_016746295.1. NCBI lineage: Eukaryota > Metazoa > Mollusca > Bivalvia > Unionida > Unionidae > Potamilus > Potamilus streckersoni. The sequence goes on along the minus strand of JAEAOA010000155.1, from coordinate 114,529 downwards.
TTAATTAATATTTAGTTTAATTTATTAAATTCAATTATAATTATATACTTTTGAAATAACTAAGCTGGAAATTCAACTTGAATCAGGACTTGAAAGCTAGGAAACATAAATGAAAAATACAGTACACTACGTTTGAGAAATGCAAACACTGAATTCTATATGCATACGCATTCTAATCATAAACACCATAAACAAGCGCGGTCAAACCAGAGGAGTGATGATTATGCATAAATCATTTTTCTGATAGACCTGGTTTATATAGTGACTTAATATATAGTATGACTAATCATAGACCTTATGTAGAATATATATGTTGTATGGTGATAAAATCGTTACAGTTTTTCAAAGAAGGGAGTTCTGTTTCTCCTTATAATCTTGCCTTGTCTAACATATTCTAGATTAACTGAATGATTACAATTCCTTCTAGAAAAGTCATGTGAATGTAACAGTTTAGTATATTTCATATATTTACAAGTCTTCTAGAAATTGTCCCGACCAAAAACTCCATTCAACTTTATCTTTAACTTTTATTTCAAGTATATGATTAATTTTATTTTCATAATTTGTCCTCAAATCATTGACATAATAACAAAATAAATATTTATTAAATTAGTCAATATTGTGACTTGGAAATAATCTAATATAACATAATAGTCGACATATGGTTTAATATGTATGGTGTTGGAAACAGTTGTAAAGAAAAGTGCATAATGCGAATGATAGACAAAGAAAAGTTATTAGACATATGGCTTCATAATCATGGACATTAATATATATATATATATATATATATATATATATATATATATATATATATATATATATATATATATATATATATATATATATATATATATATAAAGAACATTAATTATTTAAAAAACGTTATAACGGTATATTTGAATGTAATAAAATAGTCATTTAATTGGAAGAATCTTCTTATTTTAAAGAGGCAACTAATTATTTTAAATATTGTTATATGTAATCCCGGTCATAGGTAACAAAATGAAAGAGTGAAGTCAACAAGGTTTATCAATTTTAACAAAACAATTTATTTCTCTGGAAAACGAAATAAACAACATGAAATAAGACTTATTCTGTGTGAATATCATCCACCAATGAATCCTACAATTAAAAGATATATGTTCTATCACTAAACAGTTCTAATTAAATCCAGGTTCGAGTCTCTATGAAATTCCAATATCGAAGTCGATGAGGTCAGGCGAAGTCTTTGTATTGATGGTAACAATTCATCGTTAAATAACAATTTATAATGTTCCCGTTTAAAATTCCAGAATATATTTCCACTGAATATATTTATCCAAGTATTTTGTTGAAGTAGAATATTTCCCAGGGTGAATAAATTATTAAAAATACGAAAATCATAACAAATGGCAACAATTAAAACATCTTGGGCCATCAATGTTACAAATGGATAGGTCTACTAACAAATGGCTTATTAAAGCCGCGATTTTAGATCACACAGTGGGTCACGTGACGGGTCATGTGATCATTAAATCAGCGCAAACAATATGCTATTTTACACGAAAGAACTCAACGAAACTTACTATGATATTCAATAAAATACAGATGTTTACAAATTAGAGATATCACGTAAGCAGAACATGTCTTTGATAATGACCAATCGTTTTCACTCGATGTTTTGAAAAGCTATGAACCAAAGTGATCTAAAAATAGTGCTTAAGTCATACGTTTATGTTGTAATCAGTCTGTTTTTAAAAATATCAAAACCCGTGAAAATAATCATTACCATGAAATGTAATGAAACAAAAAAAGAAAAAAAAGCAAAAACTAACACACAAGTAATTAAATTACATATACGTAACAATATGTCCTGCTTTATATATCTGCACTTTCAACTTTGACCAACCAATGAAGGGTGCAGACTTTATTAAATATGATACGAAAGTATGACTAATAATTCAAGGTATGACTAAATATTTGTTTGCATTGCGAATCAAATCCAAAATTGTTATTTGAGCTTCTCTGAAGGACGTACAGTAACGGATGCAACTTTTCATCAGTTCAAAAATATAGCCACCCACATTTGTCTGTGCGTTCCGTCTGTCAAACACGAGGTTTGATGCTAAAATCCCAAACACCATTCCATTTTTAAAACTATCTCTTTGGTATATTATGTTTAAAGGTTCGTTTAAAATAGCTCATCCCAATTATTTCACTTCTTTTAAATTAAATAATATCCTAGATAATGTGTTCATTCTTTCCTAGGACGGGTAATTGTTAGTTATTATACAAATAAGACCACTTTCATGTTTCCTCTTTAGAAATCATTTTCATCTAATCTCTGTCAACGTGAATTCGAATATAGGGCTCAGCAATTTTGATGACGTGAAACATTTTGCCTGTAGATCGACATCGATCTTAGGCTTTTCCTGGGGTTTTCTCGGGGTTCTTCCTCCAACAGTTTCACTTTCCGCCACGTATCATGCTCTGAAAAATAGCGTGAAACCCAAAACAACTACAAAAGCAGTAACTTCCAATTATATTAACCAGTGATGCTTACCTTTCAAAAATAATTAAAAATTCATATGTGTATTTTGTTTGTTCGTTTGTTTATTCTTGGGCTTAACGCCATTTTTCAGCACACGATAGGCTATTCATGGCGGCCAGTATTAATGGTGGAGGAAGAAACCGGGAAATCACCGGAAAGAACCACCGACCCACGAGAAGCTAGCTACTGGCAAGCATTCTCAGATATCCACATTAGCCGAATCCAAGACTCGAACATACGCAGACAGAGGTGAGATGGCAGTGATCCGTAACGGACAGCGCTTTAGACCACTAGGGGCCCCTCATATATATATATATATATATATATATATAATATATATATATATAATATATATTATATATATATAATCTTCTGCCTGAGTTGATAATGTGCCAAGTTCCCCGGACATGACCTTGTCTCTATATTAAAAGTCATAAATGTTGACCTTCACGCGTGCACGTTGGTAGCTAGCATGGAGACATACCTTGTACGTTAGTAATTAATACGGTTAAAAACATTGATAATTAAAGTAAGTCATTAAGAAGTTCATTTTAAAAGATTTTTTTTTATTTCATTCTAGCTTCCTCGTTTAACACGCAAGTTCATTTTAAATGATCTTTTATTTCAATCTAGCTTCCCCGTTTAACACGTAACTAATTAACGTATTAAATTGTCATGCTTATTTTAATATCAAATATATTTTCAACCAAAACACAGCCTACATTACCTCTTTAAAAAAGTATAAATCAATGCCTCTTTTAGTAATAGATAAACTTTTCATGACAACTCCACTATGTGCACATGTTTTTAACAAGAAGAGTTACGGTTTTTCTAGGAATAAGTGACAATAATATCTGACTTACATCAACAAAAGTAGTATAAGTGGAAATCTAATCACGAGGTAGGCATACATGTCGAACGAGCACGTTCACGGGCATTTGTCTGTTTTAATAAATCATACATAAGTAATACACACTAAGACATTTAATGTTTTCAAACATTGTAAACATTTATATCTGTGGGGAGTCGTAAATCAAGTCAAATCTTTCTTCCTAGAGGACTGGTGCAGAATAGGGGATTAGATAACATAAAAACCAGATTTGAATAGTGCGATAACTGAGTGTCAGACGTGCAAAATATATTGAACTATATCATTTTTAAATAAATACATTCATTTATGTTCTGTCCTCTTAGTATTTATTGTTCCTGTACATTTGGGAAAACGATGGTAAAATATACTGGGTTTGTAATGTATCTATGTAAGTTTCTGGGATTAAAAAACTGAACACGTTTATTAAAGCATTAAGTAACTCAATTACCGAACGACATCCACCACATTGTATATTACCTACATGAGTTCAGGGATCGAAGTCTTTATGAACGCTTATACATGGGTAGGTTGTGTACATCATCGTCATATCTGGAGACAAGAAGGTACAAACTATAAATTAGATTTTTTAGAAATGTATATGTGCACTTATATGTGCCGTTTAACCATTAAAAAACACAACGTGGAAAAACATAGATGATACTTCGTCCTGCACTGGGAACAGGAAGCTTTAATCTGCATGGCTAATGTCAATGGAGAAATATGTTATACAGCACGGAGCGATAACGTGTGTGTGTGTGTGTGTGTATATATATATATATATATATATATATATATATATATATATATATATATATATATATATATATATATATATATATTGAATTGTGGGGTATATAATAGCACAGATTTGACTAAATAAAGAATATTAACAATAATTGCAGTAGTGGCCGAAAATCAATAATATATAAAGAAGTACGAAGTCGACCCGAGCTTAGGACCACTCTAATCTCGTTTTCGTTATGTAAACTTGACTTTTGGTTTTCTTTTGTTATTAATATTGCGTAGAAGGTTTCTTTGCTGGATCATATGTCATGGAAAATGAATTCTGGTATCTAAATCGGGAAATAGACTTGAGCACTTACCTGTAAAACAGAACAGCTGATCTTTTTAGCATCTTAAGAAAACAGGTAAATAAATATACATATCCAAATCATTCTTCTCACCATGTTAACTTACAGTAGACTGCTAAACTTAAATGTGAAAGTAGACCTCTGCTCATTAGGTATATCAATAGGCATAGGAAATTTATGAGTAATCCTGACGTCATGCTATATATATATATATATATATATATATATATATATATATATATATATATATATATATATATATATATATATATATTATTATTAATATGGTGTCGTGTTCCAAAAACCAGACGGCGGATAGGATTGGTGGGAGGTAGAAAAAGAATATTTAGTATTTAGTAGGCTCATATATGATTTGCCAAAATATTTCTTTCATCTCTTCGGCAGTATGAAGGAGAGCCATCTCGGCAGTGGAGAGAGAGAGAGAGAGAGAGAGAGAGAGAGAGAGAGAGAGAGAGAGAGAGAGAGAGAGAGAGAGAGAGAGAGAGAGAGAGAGAGAGATTATTTGCTAAGGGTGATTATACCAACTATTATAGTCCATTCTATTTTCAACATTTGCGTTTGATCTTTGGGATGTGGGCTTCTTATATGAAGGCAATACTTAAATCAAAGAACGGAATATGGTTCAAAAATATAGGCACCCACACAACTTTAATTTGTGTCCCGCCTGACAAAGAAAAGGTCTCCAGATGAAAACCCAAACACCACTCCATTTTTAAACATATTGTTTCTTACATCATCTTCAAACGTTCTTTTAATCTCGCCCATTTCAGTTATTTCACTTCTTGTAAAATAAATGATATCCTTGAAAATTTGTCACTTCTTTTCTAGGACGGGCAAATGATAGCTGCTATACAAAAACACTAATTGTCTGTGTTTAGCATTTACAGATCACTGTCATTTCATCTCTGTTCGAAAATAGGGATCCACCATTGTGAGGACGTCAAATAGTTTGCATCTAGGTCCACATGGTTCTGTGGCTCTTCCTGGGGTTTTCCCAAGGTTCTTCCTCCACCATCGTCCCTTCCTGCCACGTATCATGCTCTGAAAAATAGTGTGACACTAAAAACAAATACAACAGCAGCAACTTCCAATTAAATTATCCAATGAAATTTACCTTTCAAAACTAATTAAAAATGTCTGTGTGATTATAAATATACGTATAGGCCATCTTCTTCCTGACTTGATAATCATGTGCTGGGTTCAACGGACTTTACTGAGTCTCTATATTAAACGTCATAAATGATAACCTTTACGCGAGCACGTTGGTAGGTACCATGGATACATACCTTGTAAGTTAGTAAGTAATAGGGTCAGACACAGTAGATAAAACAAGAAGGTCATTCAAAAGTTCATTTTAACTGATTTTTCGTTTCAATCTAGCTTTCCCGTCTAACACGCAACTAATTAACATATATTTTTATGTTTTCTGTGTTGTCACGGGTATTTTGTTATGTAACACAGCCTGCACTGCCTCTTTAAAACTATAGAACTGTGCCTCATTTGGTAATCCAGAAACTCTTCGTGCCAACTCCCTTTTGTGCAAATATTTCGAACAAGAAAGTAAAGTTACTGCTTTTCTTGGAATATATGCCAGCATGGTCTGGCTTACAACGAAAACAAATAGTATAAGTGGAAATCCAATCACGAGATCAGCAAATATGTGGAACGAGCACGTTCACAGACATTTGTCTGTTTTAATAAATTCATACATAAGTGATTCACACTGCGACATATTTAATTTTTTCAAACATTGTGAACATTTAGATCAGTGTGGAGACAATTTATATTTTGTTTTTATACATGTGCTAGCATTAACTAAGATATGTATCAAACAGATAAATGCATATACAACATACTCTATAGTCGTAAATCAAGTGAAATCTTTCTCTTTGACAGACAGGTTGCAGAATCGGTGATAAGTTTACAGAAGAAAACGTCATTTAAATAGTCTGATTAACCGAGTATCAAAAGTTCGATGTAGAGTGGTTCTCTTATGATTAGTCATCGGAAATTTTATGAGAGCGAATAAAGGGAAGTCATCACGCGACTCTCTGCTAAGGGTGTTTATACTAGCAATTAAATTTTAGTCCAGTCTATTTTCAACATTTGCGTTTGATCGTCTTGATGATGACGTTCTACATGAAGTCAGTGAAATCAAATTTCTGTTCTGTATAATATGCTTATATTTTCACAAACAATATATCCACTTCTCAGGTCCTTCCTTTCTCGGGTATTGTCCCTGTCGCTGCAACTCACGATGACGAAGTCAATAATATGCCAGTGCTTTGCGCGTGAATGCAACAATTAAATAATGTTAAATGTAGCAGGTAGAAGAATGTGTTGATAATTAGGAGGTCGTGTTTATCGTCTGTTCCCAGTAGGAGGTGTCCAGTGTAGCTGTATTTACCAACGCCATTTTGCCAGTGACACATGGCCATGTCTGGTGACCTTTGGTAGCTCTAGCATTGATGTCTCTAAGAATGACGGACCTGCCTGACGTCTATACTTCTCCGATAAGGGAGTCCAGGTCTTCATAAAATTTGCCCTTGATTTCATCGGGGCTAGTCACGTCAGGTCTACATTAGCTGATGGTATTTGCTTGACCGTTTCCAGAAAGTGTGGGTCTAATTTACATTGCTCTGTCATTGACGTCCCTTAATAAAATTGCAAGCTTGCTACCTGGATGGTGGTCTCTTAGCTGTATCTGCTGATGTACAACCCAACACAGTGCGCGCGTTCCTGGCATCGATGGTGAGTTGCATCATCTTTGTCGTCTTGTTAGGTAAAAGGCCATTAAGTGGGAATCCCCGTCACCTGCATATTGCTTCCCAGGGTTACGATTTCACGTAATATCACTGCGATCATTGAAGGGCTGTTCATTCAAGTTGAGATCTGTAGAGGTCAATTTCTGCTTATTAAGTTCAGTGAACATGGATCCTGTATCTGAGCCGCCTGTCGAGCAACAGTTAATGTTACAGTTCGATTACATCAACATATATGATGTACCACCTACATAACACATATGTAGAAAATTTTAAAATTCTTTTGCAAATAATTGTTTTTAAAAGTTTGAAAACAGTATAAAATTTATTTTGCATCACTTTGCACACTATGTGTTGATTTGCTCTGTAAATTTGACCGTGCAATTTCCAGCTTTGGTACCATACTGCCAATGTATATATTCTTCTTGAAGTTAGCATAACTGTTAAGTAATGTGAACATGATAGAGAAATATATAGATGGTGTGATAAATGGAGAGATATGATTCCCAAAACAAGAAAAAAATTAACTGTGTACAAACAAATGCAATGACTACTAACTCTCTCTCTCTCGTAATAATTGAAATACAAGTATCTTTAGGAAAATATACAGAAACTCTGTTTAATTTAACATCCAACAAACGTATTTGAAACAATTACTAAAAAGTTATTTTTTTATTATTTGTTATTTATCATGCAAACAAAATGCTTCCTCCTTTAAGAAATATATGTTTCTAAAATTTTCCAAATTCATGGATTCCAAAAAACACTTGCGTTAATAAATTATTATTAAAAATGCGGCAAATGGAAAGAAGTTTATGTATATATTCAGCTACATACGCAATTACTAATCTATTTCAAATTTGTGACTGACATGATGTATGTTAAATAACAATCTACAGAATGGACAAGAGCTTTAAATGCATGAAGATTAATAGAATAAATGATAACGATATTCAACATATGATTTAAAATAATGTTGCCATGACGATCGGATTAAATAGGGTCAATTCTGTTAAAGATTTGCTCTGTTTGCTTTTGTTCTTCAGCAATTGCAAATTTCATTGAGGACGACTCTTATTTTAAGGTATTTTTTTAAGAAAGCCAGATGAGAAAGCTTTACATATGTAAAACCAAATTATGGTTCATTGTCGTGGGTAGTAAAACTTGCTGATTAAGTTTCGTCGATCCCTTGTGCACATTAGTTTCTGTTTTATGTAACCATGTATTATATAAAGGCGAATTAAAATTATCTTGTTATAAAGTGTAGAACATGTATACATACAGATATGAGATTTAAGAGTCATTGTACAAAGCCTTTCACGATTTAGCCACATTTCCTTAGCACATCTTTTTTAATAGTAAAATATTATAATTGTTTAGCAGGTTTTCGCATGACAGCTATTGAACATCATACAGTTTAGTTAGGTCTAATAGTATACTTTTAATCGACCAGACATCCAGACGGCTGCCTCAAACTAAAAACGAAATAATTCCATATTTTGACTTCTAATTGTTTAGTAATTAGATGTTACCGAAATATACGTGGAATGACAATGCGGAGTCTGTGTATGCAAATTCTAAATCGATGTTTTATATTTAGTACATAATGTAGAACCTTCATAATCTTACTACTAGGGTTATTAGGTATACATTTCGTACAGGTCTTTTAAAGCTGGATCCATTCCTTGGTAACCTGATATATTATATCGGTGCTGTCATCAATTATAATTATTAGACTTCTCTTGGTGTTCATATAAAAAAATTCTCAGGAAGAAAAAAAAAACAGTTATGCCAAAATGTATGATTAATATTAACCAAAACAAACGATCAAATAAACGCAAAGTATGCTCTCACAGATGACTATTTTGTAAATTCGCTTCTAATTGTAGTTTTTATATTTAATTGGTACAGATGGGTGATAAATTCACTATCACTCTTAACCAAATTTGTACCATTTCATACCTGCTGATTCTTCAATTCTAATGTAAGACCGTTTTCGATTCAATTTTTGGTACCGTCATTTATTAAAGTGGATTTAACTTTCGAGTCAAGCAATCAAAGGTGTATTTACCTTGCACAGCTGAATTCGACAACCTATAGCTAGCACTAAATTAATATTCCAACTTTCCGGTTGGAGATTGTAAACTATAAATAAAATCATAGTTACAAAGTAATTGACCAACACTATATATATATATATATATATATATATATATATATATATATATATATATATATATATATATATATATATATATATATATATATATATATAGATGCAATAAACCTACGACGAACAGTACGAAACTAGTAACTAACTAGCCTAAGCGCTTGCGACTCTTAATGAGTCTTTTTCAAAGGTAAATACAAAACATATATACGACAAACAAATAAACACAAAAACGTTGTGTTCGTAAACCTCTACATGGCTGTCTTCACATATGCTAAAACTATAAATACAACCAGCTTGTATAGACTAGTTGCGGAAACTGAAAACGTTGTATAATTCCCTAAAAGTCTACAAGCCAAAGCGACATCTATTTTTACTTTTGTACATATGTAACGCAGATTATATCCCGGATATTTTATTCTATACCGGTTATTCTTATAGTAAAAATTGAAGGATAATAAGAAGATTTAGAAAATGTTAAATTCTACTAGTGCATAGTTTTCATTTTCTAGTCTTCTTGGTTTAGACCGCTTGGTTTCAATGTTCTAAGGCGGCGTATCCAGTATGATTCCTTTTCCTTCCTGCTGTGGTTGTTAGCAATAGCGATAAGTATTATATCAATGAAAGTGTGGCCAGGGGAGGAGAAGTGTTCTGCGACCGGGCTTCTGTACAGCTTTTTTGTCATTCAATCAGATCTATGAAGTTTTATCCTTTTGTGTAGCTTTTCAGTTTCTCCGACGTACTGAAGGCCACAGATCTTACATGTGATGAGATATATCACATTCTCTGTTTTGCACGTTTTGTTTGGACCATGTATGTTTAGTTTTTCTTTCGTCACTGTGCTAGTGAATATCTTGGTCTCTATCATATGTTGACAGATTTTACATCTTTTATCGCCACAGGGTCCAGACTGACTAGGTTGGTTTTGACTAGCGATTGGCGTTAGCTTTGCCCTGACTAGTATGTCCTTTAGGTTTTTTTGTCTCCAGCAAGCTACTACAGGTTTTGTTCAGAAGTATTATGTTTAGTATGTCTGACGATTGCACGGTTGGCCAGTGGTTTGCGATGATTTTACCTACTTTGGGATTGTCTGGGTGATAGGTCAGAATAAATGGTCTCCTATCAACCTTTTCGTTCTGTCCATATCTGAGTAGGTCATCACGGTTTGTTTGTTTGGCCCTTTGGATTGCCTCCGCAACCAGGTCTTTGTCGTAGCCTCGGTAAATTAAATGTTTAGCCAGCTCTTCAGACCTTTCTAGGAATCTTTCATCGTCGGAGCAAATTCTGCGTATCCTCAGTGCCTGGCTATATGGAATGTTCTTAATGCAGTGTTTTGGATGACAGCTGGTTGGGAGGAGATACTGGTGTTTGTCGGTTGGATTCGAGTAGATGTCTGTGTGTAATTTGTTTTCTACCAGTCTGGTTGTTGTGTCCAGGAAAACATGGTTTGATTTGGAAATTTCTGCCGTGAATTTTATTGAAGGATGAAAGTTGTTTGCCTTTGATATGAAGTCATCCAGACTTTCTCTTCCATACTGCCACTTCATTTCTATATCATCGATAAAGCGTACCCACTGGTATGGTGTACGCTCAACCGATGCTAAGAGCTGACCCTCAAGTTTTCCCATGAAAATGTTAGCATACGAAGGGGCCATTTGAGTACCCATTGCAGTTCCATTGATTTGTGGGTAGTTTTCTTCATTAAATTCAAAGTTGTTGAGTTTTAGGACAAGCTCCAGGAGTTGGACTAAGAAGTGTATGGGTGGATTGTTTACAGTTCTTGTTTCCCATGCTTCGCTACAAGCCTGTAACCCTTCTTTGTGCGGTATGTTGGTGTACAAAGATATGACGTCTAAGGAAGAAGGTAATGTATCTGGCAGTAATAGTTCACTAGCTTTGCTTTTTATGAGATAATCTGTCGTGTCTTGAAGATATGATGGTAATTTGTGGACATGTGGTCTCATAAAATGATCTAAATATTCTGATATCCTTTCTGTGGGGTGCCCGTTACCTGAGATTATAGGTCTGCCAGGGCTTCCTTGTTTGTGGATTTTGTGTAGAAGATAAAATCTACCTGCTCTTGGGTTTTCTGGGCTTAAGTAGTTCTTCGTTTGCTGGTCTATGTGTCCGCTTTGGTACGCCTCGTCAATAACATTAGTGATGATTTTTGCATATTCCAGCGTTGGATCATGGTCCAGTTTTTGGTAGAACCTAGCGTCACTTAGTTGTCTACTTGCTTCACTAATGTAGTCGTCCCTATTCATAAAGACAACAGCGGAACCCTTATCTGCGGGCTTAATTATAATGTCTGTTCTGCTTTTCAGAGAGTGCAGTGCATCTGTTTCTTCTTTTGTCAAATTAGAATATTTGTTAGTATGGTTGATATGTCTGGAAGTATCGTTTTCAACCGAGTTGATAAAGGCTTCCAGATTCGGAATTGAACTTTTTGTTGGGGTCCAGTTACTTTTCTGTCTAAATGTGGGTTGGTCGCAGCTTATATTTTCCTTTGATTTGTTTGTTGGTTGCAAGGCAAAATGGGCTTTGAGTCTTAGTCGGCGGATGAACTCTTCGGTGTCATTCTTAAGCTTCCCTCTGTCGTATTTTTTGGACGGGGACAGAAACTCGAACCTTTCGATAAAAGTTTTGTTTCTGCATCAGTAAGTTCTAAATTGGAGATGTTGACTACTGTGTTAGTAACAGTTGCATACGTGTTTGTTAAAGAGTGCTTGCGATTCTTCCTTTTGCGGCGATTTTTCTTCTTACGGTTGTTTTTAGAAGAATTTTTTTCAATTGAAGTTTCTTCACAACAGTCTTTTGGTTGTTGATCATGACGTCTAAGTTTTCTATCTCTGACTTTGTATAGTTTCGAAGAGAGTCTTTGTTGATCTTTATTTAATTTGGAGTAAAACGTTTTCAATTGTTCTTCTGTTGAGACGGAATTGAGCCGATGTTTTAGTTCTTCAATGGTTGCTGATTTGACTAGATATTGATGATTTACGTTTCTACTAAGTAGGGCTGTGAGTTTCATGGTAGCGTCGTGAGTTATTTTATTCCATCTTTTGTTTAATCTGTTTGAGCTCTAGCCAATAATTTGCGGTTTCACATGAATTTGAAGACCTTTAGTGACTGTATTTGTTTCGAGGAAATGATGCAAGAAAGTGCAATGAGGATACGCAGAATTTGCTCCGACGATGAAAGATTCCTAGAAAGGTCTGAAGAGCTGGCTAAACATTTAATTTTCCGGGGCTACGACAAAGACCTGATTGCGGAGGCAATTCAAAGGGCCAAACAAACAAACCGTAATGACCTACTCAGATATGGACAGAAAGAAAAGGTTGATAGGATACCATTTATTCTGACCTATCACCCAGACAATCCTAAAGTAGGTAAAAATCATCGCAAACCACTGGCCAACCGTGCAATCGTCAGACATACTAAACCTAATACTTCCGAACAAACCTGTAGTAGCTTACCGGAGCCAAAATACCTAAAGGACATCCTAGTCAGGGCAAAGCTAACGCCAATCGCTAGTCAAAACCAACCTAGTCAGTCTGGACCCTGTGGCGATAAAAGATGAAAAACCTGTCAACATATGATAGAGACCAAGACATTCACTAGCACAGTAACTAAAGAAAAACTAAACATACATGGTCCAAACAAAACGTGCAAAACAGAGAATGTGATATATCTCATCACATGTAAGATCTGTGGTCTTCAGTACGTCGGAGAAACTGAAAAGCTACACAAAAGGATAAACCTTCATAGATATGATTGGATGACAAAAACGCTGTACAGAAGTCCGGTCGCAGAACACTTCTCCTCCCCTGGGCACACTTTCAGTGATATAATACTTATCGCTATTGCTAACAACCACAGATGGAGTTCCGAAACCAGGAAGGAAAAGGAATCATACTGGATACGCCACCTTAGAACATTGAAACCAAGCGGTCTAAACCAAGAAGACTAGAAAATGAAAATTATGCACTAGTAGAATTTAAAATTTTCTAAATCTTATTATCCTTCAATTTTTACTATAAGAATAACCGGTATAGAATAAAATATCCGGGATATAATCTGCGTTACATATGTACAAAAAATAAAAATAGATGTCGCTTTGGCTTGCAGACTTTTAGGGAATTATACAACGTTTTCAGTTTCCGCAACTAGTCTATACAAGCTGGTTGTATTTATAGTCTTAGCACATGTGAAGACAGCCATGTAGAGGTTTACAAACACAACGTTTGTCGTATATATGTTTTGTACTTGCCTTTGAAAAAGACTCATTAAGAGTCGCAAGCGCTTAGGCTAGTTAGTTACTAGTTTCGTACTGTTCGTCGTCAGTTTATTGCATCTTTTTTTATTAATCCCTGACACACGTGATCCCTTGGTGGATCCAGTACGCTAGAAAGGGTTGTTATTCGCCATATGATTTATATTCTTTATATATATATATATATATATATATATATATATATATATATATATATATATATATATATATATATATATATATATATGTGTGTGTATATGTATATATATACACGTATATATTTGTATATATTTGTATATATACGTATATATATATATATATATATATATATATATATATATATATATATATGCACACACACATATATATGTATATATATATATATATATATATATATATATATATATATATATATATATATATATATATATATGCACACACACACACACATAGCTATATATATATATATATATATATATATATATATATATATATATATATATATATATATCAATGAGTACGATCTAATTTAAGTTATATATTAACGTTATGCGATATATACATGTTATAAGCCACTAACATAATTAAATGAGAAATGTATTTTTTGAATGCTATTATAACGCAGATAGCACTTGTTTAGATAATCTATATCAGTGAGCCTGAGCAAATATTTTCAGGAAAAAATTACTTGAAGAATATTTGTCAAAGATATACTTGAATAAATCCATTTTAATTATGTGTGTACAAAAGCAGTATGAAACAAAAAAAAAACCTGGGTATTTATGAGATCATATGCTCTAATCGGTAAGTACCAGGTAGCCCAAGAATAATTGTTGTTCTTTAACTTGCATTGCAATAAAACGTTACCATTTTTAGCGTTGCCTCTGATATAACCAGTGCGGTTTATAGATTAACTTTAAGTTATTACCTCCTGAATTCGTCCAGAATATAGAAAACTTTAAATACACTTAAGATGAATCGTACCATCGATAGTTGGTAAAGTGCATGCAATATTCATTGAAAATGGCAATTATGTTTAGATTTCTCAGAACCGGACATTTATAAGTATTTTGTTTATTTCGTTTGTTTTAAGGGATAAAGTATGATTGCAAAATGATCGAAATGATGCAGATTATAATAGGAAAATCCTTCAAAAAACGTGAACTCAGTTTTGATAAATTTGCCTAATAAATGCTATCTTTAGAAACAATGATATATTTAGGTACATTAATCGATTTTATTTCTGTTTGCGTTTTAATTAATTTAAATAAATTTAAATTATCCAAATAATTTTCTTTCCTAATTGTGGATTTATTCAATAAATTCTCTCCTGCATGCATGTGAGTTAGTGCATGGCAGAAGTAGATACACTGGCGAAAAACAGGACATGCATCTCATTTTTATTGAATTAAAATTAATAACAAACTGACATCCTGTCTTGCTCATTTGCTTCTGCATGACTTAAGGCGAAAAGCTTGATTAAGAAAATTGTAAAATCATAAGTGAAATTTTTTATTTAGGAATACATCGTGAGAATTTCATTTTCAGCCTTTATCAAAATTAGATAAGATACGTATATAATCTGTATAATCCTTTTGACGAATATTACTCTGATATCTCAAGTATCACCCAATGCCTGTCCAAAGAAATTCCTGTCACGTAGGCAATTAGGTTTGAGGACATGGATCGTAAAAGACATTGTGCAACATTTACGGCAGATCAGCTTCAATTTAATGTATTCAAATCTAAGGGAAAAAATTATAGCAAGCATCATTGCTTTAACGGGATGTCTAATTTTGCAGAAAGATAGCAAAATTGCCATTCTCTAGGTGAAATAATACTAAATATATAAGCATTGTAAATACATTATCAATATTAATATGTTTATTCAAAAGCACACTTTCTATCAAACAGGGTTTGAATAAACGTCTCCATGATAATACATAAACTCGTTACGACTAATTCACCATGTATATATATATTTGGCTCTAGAAGGGCTCAAGTTGCCTCTAGGAATAATACAAATTAAAACAAAAACATGTTAAGGGCTTTCATCAATGCACGTGCTATAAGCGGAAAGCCGATCAATAGGTCACCATATATTTGGAACGAGCATATTAGATGGCACTGACGTCAATTTAAGAAATGTATATATGATTGTCGTATCTCGTTATGGTGATACCGACTATCAGCGTTTACAATTTTCAAACGGACTGTAAACACTTATATCAGCATGGAAAGGACTTGCTACGGTTTGTTTTCCAATTCATGTACTTATATTGTCAAGGACACGTATGATACAACAAAAGGCATAAACACACCTTTTTTACCGTGCTTAATCAAATCTAATTATTCGCACTTGTATAGCGCAGAACAGCGGAAATGTTAATTGAGGCAATGGTTAATTTAAAGTTTTAATTAACATTTTTATGACAAATTTGCGGTGTATTTGAATAAATTTGTATTAAATGGATTCATTTAATCTTCTTATGTTCTTATATGTATTGACATTAAATGCTCAGCTGCATTGATGAAAAGTATGTATGTATGTATGTATGTATGTATGTATGTATGTATGTATGTATGTATGTATGTATGTATGTATGTATGTATGTATGTATGTATGTATGTATGTATGTATGCATGCATGTCTGTCTGTCTGTTTGTCTGTCTGTCTGTCTGTGTGTGTGTGTGCGTGCGCGCGCGCGTGCGTGCGTGCGCACGTGTGTGTATGTGTGTGTGGATGGATGGATGGATGGATGCATGTATGCATGTAGGTATGATAAGGACCCTGTATTTCACTGTCATGTGTGTTAAGATTTGAATTTTCCTAATATATTTCTATTTTAATTTTCTGTCATTTTTATTTCATTAAATGACATTATTATGATGATGATTATGTTTGCATGGGTCTGATATTTTGTTGGAAACATCGTGTTTACTTAAAACGTAAATATGACTCGGAAGTAAACAGTCTGGAAAAGAGATGTAAATGACTGCCTGTGACCACGTCATTATTTTCTTACGCTTTTTCAATACCCAGATGTAATTTCAAAATACACGTGTCCTTCGTGCGTGTGTATATAGTGTGGCCTAGTAACTTGTTTTAAATGCTCAGTTACCTGTAAAAAGATGTTCAGTGACTTTCATTAACAGAGTTTCCCCAGCTGGCTTTTGAAGAGGATGGACGTGTTTCTCGGAGCTCCCGCTACATCGACAATACAAAGAAGAAAATAGACGTTATTGAAGAGGAACAGATAATAAATAAGAAGAACCTATTTGAAGTGGATTTATTGCAATGGATCTGGACTCAACATTATGGAGGATTATATAACAATATGCTGAACATTACTATTTGCTTTTTTCAAGGAATATTCAACCTTTTGGAATCGAACATGCTTTCTACACGACTGACGGTCAGGTACCAATCATTCCACAATATAATTCTTTTCGGCTATAATACTATTAATATTAAGTTTAAATATAATTTCCCCTTAAAATTCGTACTTTAGCATGGTTAAATACTATATATTTTTGTATTTCCTGTTTCGCATATTTAACTCATCTTTACCCAAGCGCTTTAAAATTTATAGTCTTTTTCATACATTTAATTTTTCAAGCTCCTGGTTAATAATGTACTTCATAAATATCTTCTACCAGGCTCTCTAATTGAAGCCAGTAGACACATGTACATTCTCACTTTAACTCCCATTGCTTAGCAACCACTCTGACTTGGGCTTGTATTATATCACCTCATCTTGTGTTTACCCACTATATTCCTCAAATTGGCACAAATTAGCGGCCAGTCTTACTGACTTGCCTCCAACTTTTTTTAATTCTATTTTTTTTCTATATACTGTAATTTAAATTAATCTCTTATTTTAAATTATCCTACAATTGTTTAACATTTATTACACTCATACTCCACTGCATAATTAATTATTCCAATATTCATAACTACTGCTAATTACTTTCACTTGTTTAAAATTTTTCAATTGCTCATATGCTTATTCTCTTCACGACACTAATTACTGACTGACTTAAATATTAAGGGAACTAGGCAGCTCTACCTGTTCTCAATGAAAGGATTTCTAGTTCGAAATAGGAAGCACTACCTTTTTCCCCATAATTCCCCTCTCTCCCCGGATAATGTTAGACCTACTCGATGAGTGGGGCTATCCTCTCTGTGTTTTCTTGTTGTGTTATCTGTTTGTCTAATGTTTGTCGCCATTTCGACAGGTGCTAGGAAAAATATACTAGCAAACACCTAGATAGGATCCGGAAGTCTGCAAGCCCATGCGGAACAACGATTCCCTACCATGGCTCGTATTGTCTTATTATGTTAATTGTATGTTCATATATTTTGTTATATTAATGTTACTGTTTGTTTGTTTCGTCTTGCTTTCTGTTTATTATTATTATATTGGGTTCTATTTTTGACCCACTTGAGCCCCTTTTGGCTGATAACTCTCATATGGCCCTGAAAATCCCGATTGGTATATTGATAATGTACTTCTCCTGTTTACCAACCTTGAAAACAAAAAGATTAAGGGACACATTAGCCCCTTTCATTTGACTTAACGTCAGAAAATATTACGCTTAGTATGCAAATCTTCAAACTTTTTTCCAATCCGGGTGTATTCACAACTCAGGTCTATTTGACCCGTATGAGATAAACTCGTGTTTGGCTTTACTTAAATTTAATATTCCTGGTTATACTTAACCATTACAACAACGTTTGCTTGCTGCTGGTGTATTTCTACAGCTTTTGGTGCTTATTACGGTGGGATGGATCAACAACCACTACTTTGGTGCTGCTACGCTCTAGAGCCTATTCAAACCAAAAACCCTTATAATCCATCCCCTATAAGATCTCTGGGGCAACCTACTTCAGTTTCATCGATATCATAAGCACTCCAAGAATTGCGGTGCAACTAATCAACCTTCACTGCATTACTGCTGCTACGCCCTGGAGCCCTATTCAAACCAAAAACCCTTATAAACCATCCCCTATAAAGGCTCAGGGGCAACCTACTTCAGGTTCATCGATAACATAAGCACTTCAAGATTTACGGTAAAACTGATCAAACTTCACTACCTTGTAGCTGTTACACCCTGGAGCCCTATTCAAATCAAAAACCCTTATAGACCATCCCCTATAAGGGCTCTGGTGCAACCTACCACAGTCACATCGATACCATATACACTCCAAGAGCTCCGATGGGACCGATCAAACTTCACTACCTTGTAGCTGCTCCGCCCTGGATCTCTATTCAAATCAAAAGCCCTTATAAACCATCCCCATTAAGGGCTCTGGGTCAACTTTCTACCAACTTTATATTTCTTTAATATGTATTGTTTAATTGTTTGGTATATGTGGCCATTGCAACTGATGCTAGGGAAAAGTAAATACGTGGGTGGTATCCGGAGCTCTGCAAGCACGTGCGTATCAACGATTTACTACCATGGCTTATCCTGTATTGTTTCTTTGTTTGTGTTATGTGACAATTGGTTCTGCAAGCAGGTGCTAGGGAAAATATACTAGCATATTCCTGGGTGGGACTCTGAGCTCTGCAAGCCTATTTAGAGTAAAGATCTCCTGCCGTGGTTCTTTTTGTTAATGTTCGTGTGTCTTGTCTTGTTTCTATATGTTTTTTTTTTTCTCTCTTTCAGGCTTTCCTGGGGTGGTGGCTCTCTTTGCGCTCTTCTCCGTGCTGCTGGCTTTGGTGGTGTTTTTCCTGTGCGAGTCGTCGTGTGAATGTCAAGGTCTTAAGGTCTGATTAGTAGCGACAAGGTCCAGCCCAGGACCATGTGCCTCCCTGTGGACCCGGGCTGACGGCCAACCACATGGGAGGTTTTAATTTGGAGTCTCACCCTTCGGGTGGGATCTCTAGTCCCTTTCGTGGCTTTAGCATAAAAGTCGTCAGGCAAACGTCCATGCATATAAGACTATAATTTCCAAAACAACAACAAAAGATGTTCAGTCGTACTCGGTCAGTCGTGGCAATAGTGTTAAAAGTAACATCATAACATGTTATAGAATTTCGAATACCTTGAAAGGTATTTCTCTGCTGGAAAGAGTTGTTAGTTCGTACAAATGATGAACAGCATATGTATGGTTGGTAGTGGCAGCTGTACTTCATCTACTTTCTAAATAATTATTTTCCTTGGAGAACAACACTACTGGCTTTGGACAAAGCCATTTACTGAACTTACTTCTAGATTGGAACATAACAATACAACTGTGATTCACAGTGAAAAGTCTGGACATTTTATGTCAACCTAGGAATGACAAAAGAAGACTATCAAGAAAGCTTATATTTTATGAAACTAGTTAGAGTTTTAGTTTTTAATGATCACCTAGACAGATCATTCAAAATGACCATTACATAGCTAATTCGACAAACGTAAAGATCAATAATAATCAATCATACACATAGTATTTGTGCCTGGAAATATAATAACCAGTAATTCGAGCCACCTGTCTTTGCTAACTATGAAATCGACACGATACATTTGCATCTTTGAGCAACGTGTCTATGGACAGGTATAGAAAATGTAATATGAGACTCTTTTATTCTACTGATGTCAAAAGTAGTGCAAAGACTTGAAAGTATCATGCGCATGGTAAAATTATTGCACATGATAAAATGCACAGGTATTTGGAATTTCGTCTCAGCCGCAGCTATAACTCTCTTTTGTGAAACAAAAAGAAACTTAGATATAACAATGATTGCATCGAAGTCATTTTGATTAGACTGGTCTACAGATGCATGATATAGGAGAAATTCAAGAACCAGAGGATCAACAAAGACACCATCCTTTACCTTAGCTTCGCATAACCTTGGACATTTTTCACGAAGGTACTTGATATATGCTTGTTTTTGTCCAATGTCTTGACAAAGCGCTTCATCAGACTCAGCTTGATGTGCAAGGTTGGTAACAAACTCTTCCATGATTCAAAAAGTGGTGGATGCTGAACACTTTTCCTCCTAGGCTCCAATAACTGTTTAAGAGGCCAAAATTACTTGATGTATTGGAATCTCTCGCACGACTGTCCCATTTGCATAAAGAATAAAAAACCAACTACTTTGTGTATCTAGTCTGCAATCTAAGAAATAGAGTAACAACCATAAAATGACAACAGAGCTGCCGATGATATTGGTTATAGTTTATGTGCCTCAAAATCACGTTTTCATAGGTTTTCCTGAATATAGACTACATGACCAACTGGAAATGATAGCAAAACATTGCTAATATACAGCAAAGCAGACTCCATTAATTAATCAACAGTCTCTACTCATCTGGATCATGAACACCATCGATGTTGTTGCAGGTTGCAAGATCACATTCCATGAATAAGAATAGGAGAATATTTATTTGACGGTCACTGAACATGGAAACACAAGTATTACCTGCGAAGTCAGGATCCCAACGTTTCTGCCCTTCTCTTGGATATTTTCAAGCTACTGATATGGTCATTCAGTTCACTTTGTGATATGAGGTGTGGTTCAGAGGAGGAGGATGGAAGATGGTATGGGTTCTGTGATATTGATGGTTGAGGACCAGAAGTTTCCTCCTCTTCCTTTTCCTTGTCTGACCCAACTGAGAATGATTATGTTCATAAAGAACATGTAGTCTTTCTCCGCAAGAATTGGTTGTTTTGCTCATGAAACGTTTCGATTATGCACTGTCCACATTGTCTTCATTGACACACCTTTCCCAACTGGAGACACCATAGAGCAGTAAACATTATGATCTATTGGCACTCTCCAAATCATTGGCAAAATGCATAGTTTCCCTCATCCACTGGCTACGATTTGTTGTACAAGGGTTGCATCATGCTTGTGCAGACTGCCGCTTTTGGTGATCTCCAATTTTGCCGAAATAAAAGTGATAAGATCTCATAACCATAGTAGTTATGCTGCGTTTTGTGATACGAAAGTCACTTCATCACAAACGTAGCATATATGCACTGTTCACACAAGTACGAGGCATCTATGCTCACTGTGGATAAACATAAATGTGTTCTCTTGAGAATGAAAACACCGATTAATAAAACAGCACGACAATGTATGATTTCTAGAACTGATATAAGTAAATTTGTTGTGCAAAGTGATGTAAGCTTAGTTATGACTGCATCATCCACGACTTCTAAGAATACTATGATGCAATTTATATCATGTATGACGCTTTAGATTGCATCATTCATTGTTTTTCCTAAATTTCAAGTACAGTCAAAAAACAATCATAGATTTATTCGTAGATCCAATCAACGTTGTATTTGAGTCATTCTGGCTTACATTGAGATCCATCCCTTTTAATTCACCTATCCTCCGCCATTACCAAGTCAAGTGTCGAATATACTGATTCATTATCACATCTTGGAAACTAGAGCCAATCAACAATATTAAGCATCCCTTTTGTTTTTAGTGATTAGGAGTTCATAGAATTTGACTAAATTTTGTTACGAAGCATTTTGGCTGTATACCAGTGTTATTATTACCTTTACAAATTTAAACATCCCTTGTAACAGACTTCTAGTCGTTCCATTATTATTAACTTTGTGTTTAATTGTGTACAACAGTTTGAAATCGTGTATGCTCTATATTTGCTTCAGTGTTTTACTTTTATGTAATGAAAGCCAACTTCAAATTTGATAACAGTATCTGTTTTCCTTTTCGTATTTCTTCCACAATTGATGCGATTCTATTATTTCACTACACCACTAACGTCTGTGGACTAAAATATTTCTTTGGGATTATTGATGATTCATTCAAAGATACTGGATTGTATCATTGTGCTACAACAATACATTCAAGACTATTAACACATCAACATAATTAAGAAAATTGGTATATCATTACACTCAAGACCATCGGTGAATCAACACATTGAAGACTAATGGAACGAATTTGGCGTGTTATATACTTTTGGACATGTAAAAGATAATCTTTAAGTTTTACTTTGTATTCTAGGGAAATAAATTGTTGATTTTAATAAATGTATATTAATTGTTTCTTTGCTTACGTGGTTTAAGATCATATAATCACAACGTCTTGCATAATGCGTACACATATTTTGATGCTTTTATGCACATCTGTTTTTGTAGGAATACAATATTTAATTTTTAAAAATATATACTTTGTCCATTTCGTTTTCGAGGTAGTTGACAATTCATAAAGATAAATATTTACCATCGAAAACAAAATGAAATCTAGAAGTGGAACCATTTGCTATAGGATCACGACTCACATGGATGTCATAAAACTGAAGTGGAACCATTTGCTATAGGATCACGACTCACATGGATGTCATAAAACTGAATCAAATATAAACGTGTAATGTGATAAAATCATTTTAAAAAATATTTGTCAGAGTCTTGCAATCACCGAGTTCAAGTGTCAGTGTTCTACATTACCATTTAGTTGCGTAATAGCCTATCAGTAATATTCAATGAATTAAACTCAGCTCATCAATGATTAAAATGCTGAGAATCAAACTCGGTCAAGGTCCTTTAAATTAACTTGAACGTAAAACCTGTTTGAAATGCAATTATAATTAATGGCGTTACTGCGTTCAGTAAAATAGTTTCTTCTCAAAAGCATGTACACGTTTCCAAAGCATATACAAGTACTTTGTGTTTCGTCCAATGCTAAACACATAAAATTGAACAGAAATACAACAGAAATGCAGAAACATACAAGAGAACGAAACGACAGGGAAATATAACCATCGTTATAAAACGCACCTTAGTCACCATAGTGATTTATAAAGATGTATATGACTCCAAGAATGGCGGCGCTTTTGATACACTTGCGAGCACCATTATCAGCATTGACGAAACCGTGTTGGCCTAGCTCATTCAGGAGAGATCAACCTGCGCATTATTAAAATGATATCTGTGTGCTCGAAGCAAAAGGTGTTTGCCGTTCTAATTCTGACATCATTTGATATCTCAACCTTGATAACGCGCTTGCTGCACTGTACGTGTACTATACTTGGTTCACCATCTGTGCAGTGTCATATAGTGGCCTCCCCGACAACTCGTGATTTCCTCCAACATCGGTTCCACCTGCATGACCGTCTGTTCCCAGTGGAGAAACAGCAAAGAGTTGAGCATTCAGCTCCGATAGCAGCCATGCGTTTCTCTCCAGCAATCTACCACGTGGATATCGCGCGCTAAAGCGTACCGACACATTCAGAGCGACTCGATTATCCTGACCCAGTCTACTCAATCTCTGGCATGGATTACCACGTCGAGCATTGTGAAAATACAACCAAATAGTTTTATGAACCTCAGCTGCGGATACGTGGACTCCTACACCGTCAACACGGATAGCCTTGGGTACATTAATCATACGTCGCCTATGAGACTATAACGGTTGGGCTATTGACGTCCACTTGACCTGTTGAGGGCTCCGCATCAACAGCCAGAATTTCTAGCTGAGAGACCAGGAAGTTTACCTCCTGAGAGTCATTACCGATTGTTCACTGCATTCTAGTCTGGCACAAATGGACTAATTGGACGTGAATGAACATGAATAATAGTCATCAGCGCAACAAGGCGTACAGTCCGTAGTTGCTTCTCAACAAGCGACATACTATGTGAATTACCGTGACTGACGTCTTCTAAAACAAACTCGTGGCAGAATTATATCAATACTATATATCACATAAAGATCTTCGGGCTCTCACTAAGAGGGCGGTGAAAGAGCCGTCAAAAAAAATGACCGAGTCCGTTGAAATGGCCTGTGCCTAAAAACATGCTTCCTAATGTGCTGAATGTGGTCGAATGTGCGCAGAGGATCAAAATCAAGCCATGAAGCTGGTGTCGCTAATTTAGACATGGTCTTGCGATTTGTGCTTCAGTCCTTATTAAAGTCGATCTAGGACATCATAAACAATGACCTCCCTTAAAGACGTAAAGGTACTCGACATTGATGCGCTCGTATAACTCAATCGCATTAATCGCGATCTGCAATACTACTAGTATGACGACAGCAACTCTCAAAAGGGGATTATTTAATCTTCTGGTGCAGAGGATACATTCAGCTACTACTAATATTCGCATGCCTACGTTCTGTTTGCCGGTAGGGACTTAATGGCACATGAAACAACAAGGAGGCTGAAAATGTATATTTAATGAACAATATATTTATTGGCATCCTAAATTACCTCATTTAGCAATAACGAGGCCTGTTTCAATAACGTTTACTTCGTCACGAAAGCCCTCGGTCTCAATCGCACCACTTAACTCAGCGTGAGACAGACGATGTTCTGTTTTGAAATTCTTTACAGACAATGCAAACGATTCCGTATTCAATATAATACTCATGATCACTCCTACCAAACAAGCAAACACATATACACTGTACCACAAGAGCTGTCATCTGATTCAGCCATCTGACTCATCATTAGCTTCTGCATTCGATCATTTTTGGCACAAATCACACAGCGTAGCTGGCCTGCATAAAGATTAATGATCGACAATGATACCTTATTTCGTTCAGCTACGACGGACGCAGCCAAGGTCAGCCTTTCCATGCTGACCATGTGGATCCTTGCTTTTATGCCACCAGTGGAAGGGGAATCAAAGTGCTTAACGTGGGAAGAGATTGGAGTACTGTGTCTTTCGATTCCATGAACACCAGAGACAACAAAGACTGGTCTGTGGCCATTTATCTTAACAGATCACCGCCCAGCAGAAAATCCCTGCTCCCTATAATATATTCGTGTCCCTTCCACCCCGTGTGTGGGAATATAACCAAGAGAGCAAACGTTTGCCTTTAACAGGCTTGGGGTCATGTAAATGATATTTCGCCTCTCTTAACGGCCATTAATCTGCATCCGATGATTTCCATTGAGACTACGCAGCAGCAAACGTGGCATGTGTTCACTGTTATCTCCTCATCTTTAATTACCACTACAAGAACGTGAATTACGGCTTGCAGATCATCCAAAAGGACGTTTCTGTACAGTACCCAATACTGTACTTCGTCCTGTAGCACCTCGACCCGGTCAAGAAGCCGACCATCGAAATGTACTTCAAAGCCCGCTTCCGTTTCGCTCCTGTAGTTACTAATTACCGAACCTTCGGCGTCATCCTCTTGGATCAGATCATATAATCTTGCTCTGGGAGACGGAGCAGTGAAATAATTAAGGGCACTGCAAGATTAAACAAATTAAAACTCACGGCATATACTAACATTTCAAGCGCCACTTTATGTCCAGCACCAAGAGACAGCTAGATAAACTTGCAACGGCATGTAGGAACGCCGTGGTTTATTAACCGCGTTTTGACGCTGAGGTCACGTGTCGTCTTATTATGATGAGCCCTCCCAGATTACGACCCACCAAGCTACCTGCAAAGCCGATTGCGACTTTGACGTTAATGTTTTCATCTCGGCCGCTAATGCCTCTCAAACACATGTACCATCTTTATTGTTAACACGTTTATTTCCCTGTGGCTGATCAACTCACTGTCCCAAACGTTATGAGAGCTTCAGTCGGCATACTTTGTAGATGTCTCCTGGTTAAATGTGGATAGAGTCACCAGCATGTATTGCTCCCTGAATATGAAGAGACAAAACCGTGATCTCGTTGTATCCTGTCCGCTGATACAATGTGTCCATATTATCGATCTTCATGGTGGGTCTGGGTACAATCCTCTTTACAAGAATGCTTCACAAGTATTGCCTAATATGCTGCACATAAAAGAGAACTGACAAAAGAATTTACAAACGTAATCGAACTCCTACAATATATAAATAAAAGAATCTGTGGTTCGATGAGCATTCTTTAGTAGGTTAAGACAAATTAGGATCTCGATTGAATACAGTTGAAAATATCACTTAAAATGTGGAGCTACAGGTTTGCAAATTAAGTCAGCAAAGAGAAAACCTCAGAGTTCTGAGCTCATTGTAGTGCTGGTAGTGGTTGAATCACAAATAACAACAGCTATAGATCCTAATAGTCTTACTGTTGGTCCTGAATAACTATGAATCTTGCCAACTAGGATATTTTAACCGATGCATCCATTATTTGCACGATCAGGAGTGGTTAATAGTATTCTTAAGGACAGTTTGAGTAGATTGTGAAAATGAAACATGAAACTTAATTGTAACAAGATAAAGAAGAACAAGAACAAAAACAAGACGGAAAACAAGAAGACCAACAACTGCATCAGCAATAATAACGATAAAACTGCTTTATTTACAATTTGAGAAACAATTTGTCAAAGAACAGGAAAGATAGAGAAAAAAATTGCATGTTCTTACGCGTTTTATAAGTCAGTTGTAAAATATATTTTATGTCAGAAATTATTGTTCTCTAAGATTTGTTTCGAGATTGTTACAATGGTGTGTTTTTTATGTTTTGTTTAATTATATTGATTACCATAAATAATACATCAATATAATAATTTTAAATACAATCAGGTCCAACAACAGTGTATGTTCCTTTATAAATATATAGTCAGGTAGGCATTAAAGTATCTTAGCTGCGTTAGCGCTGTCACTTGCAATGTTCCATCGCTATATGATTCACATGCATAATGTTTTGTTGTAAAGAATAAAATTGGAAATATTTCGATAATATCAAAGAAAGCTTGCAAGCATATGGCCAATTATATCCACATAATGGTATTAAGAAAATGATATTCGCCGTACAAGAGCTCAAACTTGCAAATATTTCCTTTTCCAAAAATGTGTATGATAAGGATATCATGATCGTTAAAGAATTCTATGAAATTCCACACATAAAATGTATGATGAAGATAGAGTATTACTTCATACCAATAACGTAGCTTATTGCCCACACATAAACAAATACACATACATACATCAAGTCAACAAAGTCATTCGAAGCAATCTGTATGTCATAATGTTGCATGAGGGAAATAGTGACCCTGAGAAAGTACTATTGAACTAAACGCTGTAAGGGCAAGAGATTCACAATTATAAAGTAATTTTATGAACAGGAAGTTACTGTACTGACCTAACGTATAATGTTGGTGAATAACCATTGAGGCGGAACTGGAGACTTAAATCAGTATTAGATGTGTCCAGTACAAGCATTGAGTGCTTATATTACACTATAATAACGTAAGTTTTCTTTCTCATGTAATTAATTTGCAATTAGGAAGCTTCACAATATTCTATTTCAACTGAATTACTACGGTTTTATTATACATTCCAATTAAATAAAAGTTGTTACGGCCTTTAGAGAAACTATCAACTATTTTGGAACATCAGGTGAATGCAAGCAAAATAATTCAAGGATCAAAGTGGGGTCATATTATAAAATGCTCATAACGTAACACAAATTTTTTTGCCACCCGTGCTCCGCTTCTTCCTCTACAACAAGCAGGAAAACAAAGATTAACAATGTTTTCGTGTGTCCGGACACATGGCAATACTATCTTTGGTGCTGATATTTACCTCTATTGACCCTTGCCACGAAATTCAAAATGTATTGCCATTGCTGTTTCTCAACGTAACACTCTTTCCTTCATATAAATAGTGATCTTTGAAAGTCGCGAAATAAATAAAACTGCATATGTATTCCTTAATATAGCTCATAAACTTCCAATGACTTGTCATTCCAGCAGGACCCTTCAGAGCTTCGCCTAGTTGATGTGGTCACATTAGGGTGTTACCTGTGGTCTCCTCGACTCAAATTATAGCTCGTCACCCGACACAGGAATTAACCAGCTACAAATAGGTTGCTTGATTTGGCACTCATGCAGTTGATGACGGGTGAGAGATGGAGAAAGGGTGAATGATGACTTTTTTCTTGTCTTATAGAAAACAAGGCAAGTATATCGCAAGATTCGATATAACCACGCCTTCACATTACTATAATTTGTAATGCAAAACCACTGAATAACCTTTCTATTATTCAAAATGCTTTTTGTCTAGAATTTGTAGGTAAAAATTAAATTAGTTTAAATTTTATAGCATAATTTTAGAACGGAAAGTAATATTTTAATCTCCAAAATTTAAATTTGTACAGATGTCAAGCTAAAATTTCTAAAGTGTGGAATCATCAGATTAGATGCTCTTTAAGCGATAGACTAATTGGTCTCGTCATGTGACTAATATGTCTCGTCATGTGACAGCTCCGTGATTCATTGTTATTATGAGTAAAGATTCATTTGGTGTATGTTCTAATTTCAAACGAACAAAGAAGACTGATAGTTGATGGTCGATTTGTACAGCTTGTTGCTGTATCAGACACAGGGTATATGGAATCTGGCTTGCTCCCTTTGATATTCGTGTCTACAAAAGGGACAATATTTATAGTTAACTCCAGCTGGTTTTGCATGCAACTATATCCCCTGCATAGGTAAGCAAGTTCGTGTTATCGCATACTCATTTAATCCTACATGGCTCAATTATCATTAGATACAGATGATCAATCTTTCCGTTAAAACTTCCGTATCATACACCCACCCTAGAACACTGATAACTCATACAAGACATCTGACAATGGAAGTCCTATAAAATGCAAACTTCAACCGAAAACCATTCTGTATCTTTGGGAAGTAGACAAACTTTCAATTTGTTATTAATATTCCTGAGGATTCTAATTGGTTTAGCAAATCTGCGGAATAACGTAATAAATATGTGCAACATTATGACAGACATTTCATACATATGGGCATCTCTAATAACTTAATTTAAAACTTAGTAGAATTACATATAGCCACAATGTCGTTGCGACGTTTATCACTGGGGCACAAACAGGGAATTGCATTGATGATTATATTTGAAATATTCTTGTTACTTTTCAATTAAATAAAATCAGAACAATATCTCTTCGAATTGTCCTGCTGACATGCACATGAATTAGGAAGAAATGAATAAATTATCGCCCTTAAGATAAATGGATCAATATCTTTTCAATGAAAAAATAAAAAATGAAATTTTAAAGTACTATAAACAAATGAGTTTTTTAAAATTGAACTTACATATGTAATTGCTGTCAGCGTATTAATCTTGCCCTGAAAATTTCCTTGGTATTTGAGTTTGTATTCAGTATCATGTAAGGAAACCGTTCTTTTGCTTGTAAAAACATATATTCCTTTTTTGAGAAATATAAGAATCAGCTTTTATCTGTGAGTGCAATTTAAATTCATTTACATATTACATACACGATATTTAATACATCCTTCTCGCAACAAAACACATATATGGTTTTATTACGCATTAATAGTGAGCTTTTCCAACGTATACATCCCTGTTTTTTAGGAGTAGACCTATGGTACATTTAACCTCTTTGCACTGCACAAGGTCGACACTTACGTTTGCAATAATAGTAATAATAATAATGACAAAACGCGTTTCCAGTTACAAATTTGCAACGCTAGCGTGTGATAAGAAAAAAAAACAAACAATACCAGGAATATAATGACACGAATAAATCAAAGTGAACATCTGATTTATGTCAATAACAAGTTTTACCGGAACATTAGTTTTAAGTACTTTACAATGGTCAATTGTCTGTACTTAATCACAAAATTAAAGAAACAATAGTGTAATTTTTAATAATGTTATGCCAACCAGATCAGAACGAAATTTCCCTTGATCAGTAGATAATACGATTGGCAAATAAATATATATATCTCTTATGTGTCAATATTTGTGTTATCTAAGTGTATATATATATATATATATATATATATATATATATATATATATATATATATATATATATATATATATATATATATATATATATATATATATATATATACAGATTATGTCATGTATTGCGCAGATAAATTCTAAAATATATTGGAATATATCCAAGAAAAACTTGCAAAACATGATAGAGGGAAAAACAATTACCTGGTAAATAATGTAAATAATGCAGTTAACCAGACAAACACTAAACATACAACGGTATATGGGTAATATATCCAATAGACATACTATTTTCAATGCACTTTAAACGATAAAATCTTTGTTTCGAAAATAATAAATGCGAGTTTTCAACCGAAATCGCTTCAGACTTGTTAACTATAAGAAACAGTTGTCATACCTAATGCAGGCTAGTCATTATTTGAATACATTTAAAAGGACTCAACGGAAAGAACAGTTCTCTAACGTCCGATATAACGTGGTCGGACAGTTTTCATACTATTGACAGATTTTTAACAATAAATCTGATCAAAACCTAAGACAAACTCTTAACCAATCCCAAAGTACCATCGTCCAAAACTTTTCCCATTAAATAATGAACACAAATACGATCTTGTTTTGGTAAATAATCTTTCCCTTCAGAAACTCGTCCTTTGTACGATATTCATGATCATGCTGGTTAGAATTTAATAGACAGGCCCCTAATTTCTATTACGAGTATAATGTCCTAAATTATATAATTGAATGAAGTTTATTAAACTTGACAACGAATTTATTTCTCTCGGCTCAAAGGTTCAAATTGAAGAGGAATATAATATATTGTTAATTGAATCTCAAATAATCCTAATTGTCCTATCACATGTCCATATCTTTAGAATGATTTAAATGAATTCCGATAGTCTCGATGGTATAAATATACCTTTAGTCCTGAAAGAGATTTGATACCAATGATCTTAATGTGTCACAATGAGAAAATCCAGAATATCTTTGAATGAATATAGAATAATCCGAAACAGTAATTTATTCCCCAAGGTCAACAAGCACTTTGTAATTTCAAAGAATAATTAAAATAAATGAGTCCTCACAAATTACAACTGTAATGATTCCAACATTCAACTTAAATCAATAATGAATACTTCCATGTTAAGATGGTTATTTATTGAATGAATCAGTTTCAACCATACTTTAAAGAGTTGGTCTGAATTTTTACCAAATTTGGAAATATTTCCATCAATAATAATCTATTACTCAACCGTGGTCCAATTTTTCTCAAAGTTTTCAAAGCAGTCGTTTGGAGATTCTTTATGTTTAAACACTGTAACTTGATGTTTTTTTCCGAGCTGATTAGCATTATTACGAACATTAAAAACTCGTATCAGAAAAATCTGTCATTTTTGGTGACTTTTTATTTACCTGCTATTTGAAAAGAGGTTTACCGTCTTTAATTTATATTCTATTTGAAAGGGATTCGTTTATCAAAATTACAAAAGAAATCCAAAGTAAAAAGACTAACAACAGCAAGTTAGTTTTAGAAACTAAACATGTGTCTACAGAAAATCAATATATTCTTTAAACGATTATTCAAACCAATCAAAATATATTGGTGCTTTGACTTTATGTACTGAAAACTTCTACGCGTTTTGAGAACTGACAAATATTTAATATTGTCCCCATTATCTAATGAATTTAACAACAAAAAAAACATCGCAATCCTTTCTCTTTTTTCTGTTGCCCTCTTTCCTATTATGCATTAGGGACAATATAAGTAGCAATATCGAGTGAGACAGAAAATCAACTTTGAACGCATGAAAACCTAACAACTGAACATGCACCAAATAACCTACAAAAATATGGTTCGTCGCGACGGTCTGTTTACATTTTCCTTGGAATCTATTTACTATGTTCATAATATCAATGATACATGGTCTCAATAGTCAGTCGACACTACAAGTTAAATTTGTCAATTACAAAGCACGCATGCTTTAACATATTTAATGCTTTACTGTTGTTTCTTAAATCTATTATACTCAAAATCTATTATTAATAAATAAATTTGAAAATTCCAAACGGATCTCTCTCTCTCTCTCTCTCTCTCTCTCTCTCTCTCTCTCTCTCTCTCTCTCTCTCTCTCTCTCTCTCTCTCTCTCTCTCTCTCTCTCTCTCTCGCGTTGGGGATTATAGCTTGTCAAAGCAGCAAGGATGCGAGGAATTCATTTACTCGGTCACTACACAGTTGCCCGGCAAAAAAAATCATATACGACGCTGTAGATCCAAACGATTAGTAGATTTTGACGACTCATGGTAGGAATTTCTATGTTGGAAATGATATACTTGGCGCCCCAATTTCTATAAGGTTTGTTTTTGCTAAAAATGGTTTTATATTTAAGAATGTCTGCAAATATGAAGCATATATATATATATATATATATATATATATATATATATATATATATATATATATATATATATATATATATATATATATATATATATATCTATATATATATATATTTATATATATATATATATATATATATATATATATATATATATATATATATATATATATATATATATATATATATAGTGTGTAGGCTATATCAATGATATATCACGAACTTTATACATTTTTCATTAAAGAAAACGAGGCCTAATAAATTTACTTTAAATGAACAAAATATACGAGTGTTATATCATTGATACAGTGTACATATTATAAATATTTGTTTTTCTATTTCACATACAAGTACACATACTTATCCATTGAATGGAGATAAGAATTGGTTTAACCAAAAACGATATCCATAACTGGTTACTTATTATTTAAGGCAAACTTTGAGACAAGTTTTCTAACAAATACAATATAATCAAGGATTAAAAATGGATCTTTACTGTTTTTTGTCTTCCAGCCCTATTAAGTACAGTCTTGTCATTTTATTAAGGCTCATTCTCTCTAATAGTCCGTTGTTAGCCTGTCAACGGTTAAAACTTTTGTATAAATTCATCTAACTTTGCACGGTGAGTAAGTCATCGTCTAGGTCTCGGTTAGACATGAATAGATATACTGAGGTTTTTTAGTTTGAAGCACGTATCCATTTTTAATTTCTTTAGAATCATTTGTGTTGCCGTGTCCGAAACTCACACGATCTGTCTTTGCGAGCTCTCCGAACAAATTATTTGTATGATGTAACTAATTGCCTTTATAGAGGTATTTGAGCAGCTTTTATTTCCCGTAGGACTACTTCATTCCAATGCCGCCGATTAAACGTAGCCATTATTATGAAGTCTAAGGCACCGAAGATAAAAATCTGGTTTCCATTTGTCTCATAGAGGTATTTGTAAGTGCTCCAATTATGGAGCGTTTCATATTGATATTGCAATTAATGATGTTGGTGCACTTGCCACCCTGCATACTAATCCTCTTAACCCGGTGACTTCCAGCACTGAACCCATCAACACTATCGTGACCCAATAGCAAATCAATGTATTGTCTCTCGTATGAAAATCCCCGTTACTAATTACATATATTATCGATACAATTAGCGATACATTTACATTGTCTGCTTATCAGGTAACTATCATTTTACGAAGATATAGAGGTGGAGACCATACTGGAACTAAGCATATCGTTAGGGTGGGGAAATCAAAATGTTTTATTTAAACTATTATATAAGTCCAACCCAGGCACTATTTTGTTGGAAGTTAAATTTAGTGAAATATAGATGTGAAGCTACGAGTCGCCAGTCAGCAATGCAGATGGTTAGATGGTTAAACATAGATAAAAGGCTGAAATTCAATGAACAATAATGCAATGACTGGAAACCTTATGCACCACAAAGGTAGCCTTTAAAAGTGCCAAACAAAATGATAAATATGTTTGAACACCTATCCAGTATTGGTACAACGATTATTTCAATGATCTTGGGTTCATTGTGAAATTATAATAACATTTAAATTTCATGTTTTCAATATTTGTTTACATAGGGAGATAATTGTCTTTAATGATATACTCTGACATAGATAATGTAAATATTCTAAGAACTCCTTGTAGATACTTATAATCCGTTCCTTAACAAATGTACAGAATGATTTCATGGTTAAGCTATATAAGACCTGAAGTAAACCTTGTTTCTTGCGGGAAGCATGTGTATTTATTAAATGAGTATAAACTCTGGCAATAAAAGTTGCAGTGTTAAATAATAAAATGGACGATGATTACACAAGAGGTCACTAAATAATACTGGCTGGGTTTCCCGTGCAGTTTTCCCACACTATTATCGTGCTTGCGGGGAGAGTCTGATGTAAACAATTACTGCATCAGCATGCACAACTTGCAATTATTCAACACTTAACAAAATTAGTGTACAAAGAATTGATTATTTTCAGTAAGGCCGCGAGTTCTTTGCAACTAAAGAAATGTCAGTATAAGATTTCAAAATATTTAATCAAAATGACATTCACACCCTATTGAGGATCTATTTTAAAAAAAAAAAAAAAAAAAAAAACGTTTAAAGAAAGTAGATTCTACAATCGCATTTTGTAAAACAAATCCAGTCCGATGACATCTCCAGGATGACCTCGAGTAGTACCTGTAGTCAGACCTATATGAAATGCTGCCGGGTCAACAAAACAGTTATTATCTAACATTAAACGTTTCATTTGCGCCTTTCACTGTGAAATATTCATGCGTTGGACTTGTGTTTATTAAGGAATATTGTGAGATGTATTTTATTGTGGTTGAGACAGCAGTGTAATGGGAGTGCACAATCATAATGTAAACTTTGGTCACAAAATATATTTAATTGACCTGTAAAAAATCGATACCCAGCTATTATTTCGTAAGCATGCTGGGCAAGAACGGATGAGTCTTGATATGTGTAATGGATTGCTTTGGCACTGTTACTCCAAGGAATTCTAAGGTCATTGGCGTGTTGATCTGAGTTAAGCTTGGAGAGAGAAGCATGAATCAAATATATAGGAACAGAAATGATAGTCTGATCACTATCAAATGCAAAGCTCTTTCATAGTTGACTAGCCATATCATCAATAGTTCCTCACGTACATGCACTGATGCATACATACACGAAACGTGGCACATGTAAATGATTAAACTTAAATTTTAAATGTAATTTTAATTTTTAAAAATTAAATTTTCAAGTTATTGTTTTTATCAGATAGACCCTATATTTGGTATGTGTTGCTAGAAAATAATCAATGATATGATTTTATTGTATTAATACACCAAATATCTGATGAAACAACTATGATGTATGCAATTTTTATTTCCAAATCTTACTTCGAAACTTAATAGGACGTTGCCCTGATTTTAAATGTGCAATATCGCATTTGGACTGATGGCCAAACACATTATTTGATTTCGCTTACTTTCATACAAACATCCCAATGCACATCAGCGTGAATAAGAACCTTTGTTTCGATTACCACAAAATGTTGGTACAGCCATATATGCCATAATGTATTGTGTCCAATTATTTCATTGGAAAGTAGCCAGGCAAATTGAGCTTGGAATTGGTGTCATGTTGAATGTGTATGGTTAGGAATGATACAAAATCATGCTGCATTCACGAACTCTAAACAAATCACACCACCAATTAAGAATTTAGGAAAACATTTATCAACAGTTCTTCTCATACATTCATGAGACGTAGCACATTTACTTCGTATAGGTAGACAAATGCATTCACGTTTAAAGTTTAATTATACATATAAACCAACTAATTTTAGCAAAACTAAATTTCCAAATTCTTGTGCGTATCATGTAGGCCCTCTCATTGGTCCATTAGCATATTGGCAACTTTATCTGAGCTGCGAAATTAGGTATTAGGCCTTTAGGTTTTTATGTGATCAAATCACAGACCAAAGAGTATCTTCTACATCGGGAGCAGTTACCATCATAACAATGCAGTTTCGTATCTGACAGCAACATAACTTTATATATGTTATCTGCAGGCATCCCATTATTGTTAACACAAACCTTGTGACAGCAACAGGGACCTTCCATATGAGTGATCTCTGCTTAATGTTCCATGTGTCATTAGGGTAAAATGCCTCATATCCTTCCTGAAATGTAAAGACTCAACTAGAATTGCTTGAAGCACAAAATTGTGTTCATTTTCATGTCCTATTTTAAATGCAGAGGGATATGCGTAATATTTGCAGAACTATTTCCATTACCATTAATTAGGGTATATACCATCGCATCCTTTCCGTCAGAACCAAGATTCAGTTTAACAGCTTGCTTCGCATACAACCACAACAATGGACATTTAATCAGTGATTGTTTCGCATGAGATTCCGATTACATGTGGAGATGCTTGTCCTTCTTTCGTCGCACTAACTATAAGAACGAAGCTACAACGGTATAGTAGACGGATCTGTAATTTAACAAATCTCAGACATCAGTTTAAGTTTCTCAGACATGTCTTTCTTTAGTTCAGTTGTAGATTTCTTTACTTTATTTATAGTCTTTGCATGCAAGGTCAAAGTTGAATAACGAACAATCCATGACTGTAAGCATGGGTCTGACCCATGTGTTCACGTTTGTGTCTTGAATACCCGCCTGGAATCCCAGCGTGATGCAGCACTAAATGCTAATTTATTGGATGGAACCGCTTTGTAGAGCTTGACTATAGGTTAAATCAAGCCATGGTTCTAGGTGTACAGGCAGCCCAAGCCCCACTTAAATTCGTATACAATATATCGCTCCTATAGGGGGCAGGGGCCAGTATTTATGTACAAATTTAATGCCGCAATCAGTGACCTAGTACAAAAAATCATAAAAAATCAAATACACAAGTGAGGCCAAGAATGCCCATATTTTGAGATACCTATATTAAAACAAAGCATAAATATTATCCACTTGACCAGAGAAGTCAGTGGCAGTTCATAGCAGAAGAAGTTTATGCACCCCAACCCCAAATTTATACCTGCAATTTTCATGTCCGAAGGTCATTTTTGACACCATGTGGTACTCACAGTGCAAACACAAGCCCTTTTCCTAGATTACAATTCTGCCAAACAGTGTGTACTAAACAGGCTGATGCAGTTGAAAATAGTTGTCATCCAAGCCGCTTTTGAGATATGCTCCTTGTCCCAAACCCACATATTTACTGTTACGAGAGGCTAGCTCTTCTTCCTAGACAACTATTGGTATTTCACTATCAACATATTGCAGAGTAACAATGGAAGGTGTACATGCCTGACATCAATTTCAAGAACAACACAAGCCCGAAACACCTAGCTCACAAATATATCCATATATTTAATTAGTAGACAATAATTGCTGAAAAAGTCACACCATAGCTTTAAGTTAAGAAATTTGTCAGGGGCCAAAATACGAAACTGTACCTGCCTCCATAAATGACAAGCTGTATTTGCCTCCCGCTGTAACTCTGTCAAATGGGACATAATGCGTGTATTGGCAGTTTTTAAAATTGCACAAACGAAATAATATACAAAAAAAAATACATCGACAGGTTAAGGTAAAAACCACTTTGTCCGGATTATCAGACTATGATCGACTTTAATCAGATGGATGTTTGGTTTTTTAATGTCTATTTCTAATAATTCCTGCAGGTCAGTTAAAGTATACTGTTGACTCAGCATGTGTTGTTGTTGTTGTGGGGTTTAACTCTGTTTTTCAGCACACGATAGACTATACATGGAGGCCAGTATTTATGGTGGAGGAAGAAACCGGAAAATCCGCGGAAAGAACCACCGACCCACGAGAAGCTACTAGCAAGCTTTCTCACATATCCACATTCGCCGAATCTTAGACTCGAACCCACGCAGACAGAGGTGAGATGGCAGTGATCCGTAACGGAGAGCACTTTAGACCACTCGGACACTCAGTCGTTTTAGATCTAAATGTCCTTGTTGTAAGGGACATGGCCCTATTCCTAAGGTTTTACATTATTTTCATCTTCATGATAGCTAGCCAAAGTAGTATGTGTTGAGATCAGTAATCAGCAATCATGAGGGTTCTTAAGTAGTCGGATGGGTTGGAGTGGGCGATGCACGGATTGTTTGTGGTCGGGTATGACACATTTTAATAACATTTAAATTACCACCGCTGTTGAATTTTATGAAAAAGCTTAGCAATTAGGCTCTAATTTATGTCACAGATTGTGTCAAATTGTGAACTTTTTTTAGGTTCAAAATCTTGTATGCATTTGGTTCCATTGCAATCATAAGTATTGGGTCGAATCTGATCTTGGAACTGATGCACTAGGTCCTAGGCTAAAACTAATCTTAGAACAGGTACACCGATCACAGTAACTGAACGTATCATATGCAATGGGTTGCCGATATTGAAACTCATAGTTCAACATGGTTAGTTGAAACTGTGGTCAGTAACTGAAACATTAATGGACTATGTTGACAATTTCTGCTATAATTTCTCATTGGTAATACATTGGCATGATGTCGTATCAGCGTAATTGAATGTATTTCATGCCTCTACATGGGGTAAGGTCAGGATAAAATGCTTCCGGGTCAGTATATAGCTAAGTAGTTCGAATCTAAATTTAGACGTGTCATTTAGCTGTGCTTTTCACTGCAAAGAACATAAATTTACTATAGAATAATTGGGAAGGAGTCATTCTCTATTCCGAGATGAATTTCACTGCGGCTGCAAAGTAGTGTAATGAAAATTCAAATGGAAAGTAAGTGTAACATATGGTCACAGACTATGTATTGACTGACGGGAAATGTAACTTTGACACCAAAAAGGTTGTCGTCAGCGTTTCTTTTTAATTGTGCTGGGCAACAACTGGCAAATCTTCGTGTGTGTAATATATAATAGTGGCACCGTCACCCATATGATTTTTAGTGTGACTAGAATGTTGGCCCGAGTTCAACTTAGAGAGATGCATGCACTGTAACATATAATAAATAATAAAAATAAATAAGTAATAATAAATGTAGCGGTGGTCTTATACCGCTCGTGCTGAGAAAGTGATAAATAATAATGGTTTTCTGTTTATGCACACAATTTACCTATACGATTAAAATAGATTATTATTTGGGGGTATTTCTTTTCAGCCAATCGTGATCTTTTAAATATGGCATTAAACAAGAGATATGCTGTTTCCGTAGCTCATAAAATTAAATGTTACCTGTGAAACAAAGTCACATGTAAGCTTTCGCAGTAATTACTTTTTATCAACGTAACTTTTCCAAAGCATTTCTTGCTAAATCATATTTATCTAAAAGTTACTGTACTAAAGATACTGAAGAACTTTTTTCAATTTGCTAGGCTGCTCTATCCCCCTCCCATGGACATTCTCCCCCACCCACCCCACCCGCCAAAGGCGTATGTGTTGGGATCAGTAATCAGCAATCATGAGGGTTCTTAAAGAGTCGGATGGGTTGGGGTGTAGCACGCACGGATTGGTTGTAGTGGGGTATGGCAAAATTTAATGACACATTTAAATTACCACCGCTTATGAATTTTGTGAAAAGGCGTAGCAATTAGGCCTTACTTTATGTCAGAGTTTGTGTCAAATTGCGGACTTTTTTATTTAAGGTCTAATTCTTTTACGCATTTTGTTACATTACTGTTATTAGTACTGAGTTGAAGCTGATCTTAGGTCTACAATCTAGTGCACAATGTCCTCGGATGAAACTAATCTTAGACCAATAACAGAAACTGAACGTACCGTAAGCAGTGGGTTGCCGATATTGAAACTCATTTTTCAGCATTGGTTATTTCAAATTGTGGTCTGTAACTGAAACATTTATGGATTATGTTGAAATCTCTCATATAAAGACACTATCAGGTCTCATTGGTAATACATTAGCATGATGTTGTATCAGCGTAACTGGATGTATTCCATGCCTCTAATTGGGGTTAGATCAGGACAAAATACTTCTGTGTCAGTATCCAGCTATGTAGTTCAAATCTATATTTAGACGTGTTGTTTGGCTGTGCTTTTCACTGCGAAGAACTAAACTTTACCATATAATTAATTTGGAAGGAGTATTTCTCTATTTTTGAGATGAATTTCAATGCGGCTATAATTTTTACTCAACACAAAGAAAATAAAACTAGCTTCATTCAGGTGACTGCTTTTCATTTGACAGAGATAGAGAATTATTGTTATTTGCATGGATACGTACAGACAATATTTTAGTGAAATTCGTGCTGTTGATCGAGAAAGGGTCATAGCGATTGATCCTGAAGGGGTCGAAGTGCGGAAAGGCCGCCGCGTGAGATGTACGTTTGACATGGGCCTAGTGATAAGTGGCATAGAGACCTTGATGATAAACTAAAACTAAACCGAATATTCTTTAATAGATGATTGGATTGATTTTGGTGACAGAGGGTTTGGTTACAGATTAGTGGTGGGGGAATGGAAAGTAATATTGCACATTATTTCATAGAAGTAATTTAGTGTCGGAAAAGTTGCCCTCGAATAGTGCGCGCTAATATGGGATTGAAGAACACTGTTGTACAAAAAATGCAAGCTTTTTTAGAAATCATGATAACGATAACGCTTGTGATAATATAGTTCTATGTGGATACATTAGGGTAAATCAGCATATTGATTTAGACTTAGTGTCATTCAGAGGCAATGATCTATTCAGCAGGATAGTTACTTTAGTGGAGAATATTTGGATAAATGTTTGTTACGATTCTGCTTCCTGTGAATTATTCAAGTGAGTATTTGTTAATATGCAAATACTTCCATTCCTGACGTTTTATGGTACGCGTGATTTAGTTAAGTAAACGGTAGTTGGAAAGTAATATGATAAAGCCACTTTGATTGGCATCTGATGCTTTATTCACTTTTATTAATCATCATGCGAGCATGCTATGCTTTTATATATTATGCTAGAAAACTTCTTGTTGTTTAGTTGTTTTCTAGCATAACCTTCTTCTTATTTCTTGCTATGAGAAAGAATTTATCGCTACTTTAAGAGATGCCTTAAATCTTGATCAGAGAGGAAGAGAGAAGAACGTTCGGCCCTCTTAAAGATAAGGTGTCACTTATAATGGTGTATATACGACTACATCTTTTTGTGGGGAAAGCTCTGGCAACTAGAGGTAGCGGAGATCGCTGTAAAATACAAACAGACTCTCTCCTGATCTGGACTTGACAAATTAAAGATTCACAAGGGCTCTGCCTTTCTTATACTCTGAAAATTTAGTGTAACATATAGGTATCACGCACGACCTTGTTTAAAAGTCACGCGTGTCCTTGTCTAAAAGTCAAGGACGCCCTTGTCCCTTTTCTCAGACCAGAGAGGTCTGTGTTCAATAGTTGTCTCTTAAGCGAATGACCTTTTAAGTCCCACGCAGCCTAAAACCTTGAAGTTCTGTTGTAAGTGAGGCCATTCATACCATGACCTTTTTAAACCAGACAGTTATGAATTTGCTGAATAAATTTGTGACAGTTTGTAAAGAACGCCAGCCCCACGGCAAATCGTTTATTGTTCCATTCGCGCTATGAACTATTGAACTGGGGCCATCTTATGATTCTATCTGCCAAACCTGTCACTGCGGGCAATATACAAAAATGTGACAGACAGGTTAATTCAGTACATATAAGCAAATTTTTTTTCTCTTAATAACTAGTAGTTTTAACATAGTCTAACACAACTTAGTTGTTATTATTTCTTTTCAAAATTGATATCTTAATATAGACATTTGCCGTTTTTCACCGCCTTAGTTTCATTTTTCTTCTTTGCCAAAACGCAAACAATGTGAAGCTTTTGATAATTAGTGCTGAGCTGGTGAAAGGAGCACCTTGTCATATATTTGGAAACCCTTTCTCAAAGTAGGTTAGAGCCAATTACTACATAGTTTGTTGCAGTATATTATACAATTTGCAGCAGTTATGTTTTATTTTGTTTGACTGTTGTATCCTAAACGTTATATTAAACCAACCTTGACCTATGTATTATGATGTCGCTTTGCCCATGGGGCTACAACCCCTAGGTCAGAGCAAGAAAATGTCATCGAGATACCAGCCATATAACTGTATACACACTTTTTCAGCATGTAATGGGCAATGCATATATGCATGAAGTCAGCACATGTAATGGATTCTTAGTAACTGGCTCATGACTTTCAAACCATTGACTGAAAGGTTCACGGTACATTTAACGGAGATTTGTGGAAATAACGACAACGTTATGTAACAGGTTTGTTTTATCCTTCGTTTCACCATATTTATGATGAACTTTATTGTATAAAGACGGATATATATATATATATATATATATATATATATATATATATATATATATATATATATATATATATATATATATATATATATACATCATAATAATATTATGATAGTGGGTTAACCACATCTAGTATGTTGATTTCTTGTGTATTGAAGTCCTGTTATCAGAGAAATATGGATATGTGCAGACGTGTGCATGACCGTGCAACGTGTTATACATGTACTCGTACTGAGTCTTGTTTCTTTCTACGTTAAAAGTGCAGATGAAAAAATGAAAAACTAATTAAAAGCTGAATTCTAACACGAACTATGCGAAATATAGTATGATGAAATTGTCATTGTCGTTTGATAAAGCAGTAACGAATTCTAATATCAAAGAAGTACTTGTATGCTTGTCAATATGTTGACTCTAGATTCCCATGATTGTGATGATTCCTTATAATTAGCTATTCAATAGATACCTGAAAGCATGTTGCAAGTGTATCTGCTACAGTTTCGCTGTAGTGTAAAACGTTTAGACGAATAAAAAACTACCAAAACTGAGAACATGAAAACCCTTCATTGAATTTCTCATTGTGATACCAATGTAATAGTGTTTATCTTTGATGTCATTAAACTGTTTATTTCATTTGTTATAATATCCGTTTTAGTGCCTTGTACAAAGGTTTATTAGTGTTGTTTAAAATTGTTTAAACGATGATTATGTTCCCATTTTGATAAAAACGTTGTAACTGTTTTTTTTAATAAGTATACAGGACATAGCATGTTTCCGTTTTGTAGACCATCCAGCTGATATAATAGACACATCATAGATTAATTCAACGTAAAGATTATAACACATAGGTAATGAATATCAACTTATATGTGGTCTCTCAAGGCTGACTCATTTTTCTTTTTTCGTTTCTTAAATGAATGGATTGTATACATGTTTCCTCAAGAGGGAGGATTTTTTTTCTTAAATGAATGAATTGTATAATATTTCCTCAGCAAAGAGGATTTTTCTTAGTTTGATTTCTTTATGGTAGAATATAAGATTGTCCCATTTTAAACTGTTCTTGCAGGGCTGTCATAATTATCAGCTTGCCCCAATGTAAACTGTTCT
Organism: Potamilus streckersoni; assembly: GCA_016746295.1. Taxonomy (NCBI): domain Eukaryota; kingdom Metazoa; phylum Mollusca; class Bivalvia; order Unionida; family Unionidae; genus Potamilus; species Potamilus streckersoni. The sequence goes on along the minus strand of JAEAOA010000155.1, from coordinate 70,848 downwards.
TGCATGGCTTTCATAAGCCTATAATATAAAATATAACCAAAGTCTGAAAATTAGTATTGGTTTTTTAATTAAATGTGCTGTCATACAATATTGGAACTTACGTGTAAGATTAAATAAGTGATTATGGAAACAAATGAACACCGTTCGGGATAAATAAAAAATAATGGGTACGATTAGATGAATTCTCATACAACTTGTAAGAATTTTTTTGGAAAACAATTCCAGCAACTTTTTTATTCTCGAACACTAACTGATGAAATTTCTAAATGTTTGAAAGTTTCAAATATTTTGACTCAGAATGAATGACCCAATGATAAATGTTCTTGTAGGTTTGTTACAATTGTAAGCAAGTACCAATGTAAACTGTTCTTGTAGGGCTGTCATAATTGTCAGCTTGTCCCAATGTAAACTGTTCTTGTAGGGTTGTCATATTTATCTGATTGTCCAAATTTTTCTCTGTTGCTTTAGGAATGTTATAATTGTCAGTTTGTTCCAATGTAAACTGTTCTTGTTTGACTATCATAATTATCAGCTTGTCCGACTGTAAACTGTTATTGTAGGGCTCTCATAATTGTCAGCTTGTCCGAATGTAAACTGTTCTTGTAGGGCTGTCATAATTATCAGCTTGTCCCAATGTAAACTGTTCTTGTAGGGCTGTCATAATTATCAGCTTGTCCCAATGATAACTGTTCTTGTAGGGCTGTCATAATTGTCAGCTTGTCCCATTGTAAACTGTTCTTGCAGGGCTGTCGTAATTATCAGCTTGTCCCAATGTAAACTGTTCCTGCAGGCCTATCATTCTTATCAGCTTGTCCCAATATAAACTGTGCCTGTAAGGCTGTCATAATTGTCAGCTTGTTTCATTGTAAACTGTTCTTGTATGGCTGTCTTAATTGTCTGATTGTCCTAAAGTAAACTGTTCTAGTAGGACTGTCATAATTAGCAGTTTGTGTCTTTTTAAATTTGTATTTTTAAATTGTCTTAACAAGCTCGATAAACTAGCAATGGGTTCGAACATGGAACCAATCAATATAATTGGTCCATAAATAAGACTTACTTTTTTCACAAATCACTGAGCTCACATGAGTCCAGTATCTCAATCAACTACACATGCATCGGTAGTGTGATGTAAATGTTCCGATTACAAATAAAGTATTGAAAAGGGTGTGGTTGTTTAAATAATTGTGAGAGGGGTGGTTTATATACTGTTTTAACTTAAGATATCCGCGACGTCATGGAAGTGCAAAATGAGAAAGAAGCGACTAATGCAAGCAGTTATTTTATCCCGGGGATTTGTTCCAGGATAATGTTTCAGCTGAAGTGGTTTTTTGCTTCTCAAATTTTATATGAATGTATGTTTTTGCTTTTCAAATTTTATATGAATGTATTTTACCCATTTTTAAGCTTTGTTTTCATTGAAGTTTTGTACCTAAACGTGCTTGTAATGCGCAGCGTTGCAGCCCGAACATGTGTAAAACGGTGTACTAAAATTGCATTCGGAAAAATATTACTTGCCAGATATATATATATATATATATATATATATATATATATATATATATATATATATATATATATATATATATATATATATGACAAAGGCAAAACATATCATCCTTATCATATGAGAGAGCGAAATGCCAAATGCTTTGCACTGTCAAAATGTTCAAGAAATGTACCATTACTATGTATATTGAACTTATTTGAGTGCTAGACCTTTGTCTGTTATTGAGGTTATAGAATAGGACTGATGTCGAAACATAAGGATGCCTGTAGAGGGGATTATTCTACGGGCCTGTTGTGAGACTAAACCTTGGCTGTTACCAAAACCCAGTTTCACCCACAACTCTGGCATTAAAAGATAATATTCAAATTATTGTCACTCTATTTGCTTGTTTTCTTGCTTCTTGATGGGAATGTCTGTGTTAACAAAGAAGCTTCCAACAGCAACTATCTTCACAGCCATGTATGTACGGTAGAGTGGCTTTTGTAACCACTCTATTATCTCAAACTAAGTAATAGAAAAGACCAAAAACTAACATGTTAAGTCAATTTAAACAAATATTTTTCTCCTAGTCATCAAAGTGAAACTTTAAAAGGAACTTGCTGCATTGTAAATTAAACTTCAAATGGAACTAAAGGTATTTGACAAGTCCAAAAGTAAAGAATATTCCTTTAAAAATGTCCAGTGGAGAATGAATTCCGATCTTGATTGTGCTGATGTACCAATAGCCAGGAATAACATTGATATGCTTACCGTCTCTATGTATCACAATATAATTCAAACTGCCTCTACATGAATTCACAGTAATTTTAAAATAATAATATATGCCTAAAATCAAAGAGCACATTGTAAATCCTATGAATGATGTAAATAAGTAAATGCCCTCAAATTAAATTGTAAATCATATGAATGATGTAAATAATTAAATGCCCTCAAATTAAATTGTAAATCCTATGAATGATGTAAATAAATGCCCTCAAATTAAGTTGTAAATCCTATGAATGATGTAAATAAGTAAATGCCCTCAAATTAAAACTTATCAAAACTAAAAGACTGAGTTTTACTTCAGGTTTTAAGACAGGAAATATTAATTCTAGTATCAATATCCTTGGCATAGAAACCTAAGACACAACAGAGGACCAGTACGAGGGTCAGAAGGTCATTTTTAAAAAATTCCAATTTGTGAAGATGATAAGGTCTATTGCTAAAATTTATTAAAGAGCATGGCAAATATCAGGTACACAAGAATTCCCGAGGGGTCGACCATTGCACTGAACCAAATTGCAATTAAGCATGTTTACCTACAAATAATAACCATAATAATAATATTCAATCATTGATAAAAAGTAGGTATGTACCATATTATTTACAAAAAGACATTATCGCATTATATGATAGTATCTTAAAACATTACAATTTTTAACATGGGAACGGTCTAAGACACTGCACAAGTTAAACTTATATTCTTATATGTAACCTTGTTATCTTACCTTTGCAAAACCTATAAACATTTTTCCCATTGACAATCAAGTAAGAGTGCATTGGCATATTCCAAGTCAAAAATATATTCATATTTAACAGAACCATTCATTTAGGGTTCCAGAGTGTCATCACTATATTAAACATGTCAGCATCTCTTCTCATTGCCATATTTCCCCGTACGTCGCTGTAGACGCAGATATTACTACTACTTACGTAAATATGTTTGTCAGTGTTCACTGTTTCAGTCGTCCGCCTTGACAGTGGATTATGTAGATTTCGAAAGCTCTTATGCAGCTTATCTCACTTGATGCATCTGGTTTTGTCTGTTGATATATGCATAGAAATAAAAAGGGACTGAGCAACCCATACTTGTGTATACGTACATGGCATTACACTGGATTCTAAGATATGTTATGTTTCATTGTGTAAAGTCTTATTATCAAAATTTATAGATAGATACATGCAGGTAAAGACATAGCCACGAAAGCAAAAGTTAACTGTTTATATCAGACTGGATGATGAAAGTATGCAAGATTAGTCTGTATTCACCAGAGTTATTAGTTACATTTATTATAGGATAGAAATTTAAGTAAATGAGGACAAATTATTGCTAATTGGTACGTTATTAAAATATAGAACAGAGAACCATTGTTATATATATATATATATATATATATATATATATATATATATATATATATATATATATATATATATATATATATATATATATATATATATATATATATATCACGTGCGTGTGTGTAGGTAATCATTAACTTATTTATTCCTGTATTGCGCGCTAGTGCGAATTGTATATACCAACATTTGCCATCCCCTACAATATCAGCATATGCGAGCATAAGTTAATCGTCCATTGTAATAACTGTAACCAAGAAGTATTGACTTCGACGGCAATTTTGTGTTAAATTATCATTTTGTTTTGTTTTATACAAGAAGACAGAGTCAACTGTTTCCAACTGCTGTGGCTGTGCATTGGTAAAAAACGAAGATACGTGTTAGCATAAAGGATATCTTCAGGATGATGAGTTGATGAGAACAAAATAATAAGAGCGATAATTTTTAAGAAGGGTTTTGGATTAGAAGATAAGACCGACCTACTAAATACAGGATGTTGAAATTGCGCCATGCATGAAACCAGGACTGGTTAGTAATACAGTTAATAAAGTGCTCTCTCGCTACTTCGCGGTTTGTTTATCGTGGACTCGCTGTTTCGCGGTTTTTTAAAACGTATACAAATACATTAAAAATATTAATTCTAACATTAAAAGAATATTATAAATCATAAAAAAATTACCATTTACAGTAAATAGCGTATTTATTCGGCGGATGAATACACATCAAAAACGAAATGTAATACTTGTGCCTGCTTGAGATGTTACTTGCCAACGTGATATTGTACACAGGGTTATGTATAAGAATGTGGGGAGGGTTTATAAAGACTTGAAATAATCTATAACTACTAAAATAAGTATAGCGTCCCGACTTCGCGGAAATTCGCCTATCGCGGATGGGCCTGGAATGGAACACATGCGGTAAGTGAGGGAAAATTGTACTGACAAACCTTAGTGCGAGAATGCTTATCACGTGGTGCTGTTTTGTACGGTCTCTACGTCATGGAGACTCCAACCGTGACAACCTGTCTTCTTTGTGGAACGCCAATCTAAAATGCGTTGAGCAGACACGCGAGAACACTTTGATAACCCTCTCGGGACTAATTCGTATTGATTTGACAAATGTTTTAACTACAGACGATGTCCTTGACTGGCTTTAAACCATTAAATGCCTATAATTGATCCCACAATCAGATGTTGCCATCCTGCAGCCTGTTCCATTCCTAAGTCAAACTTCCATCATTTTCAATTGTACTTATGTTAATTCCATATAGCTTACACGTGTGTTGCATTATGGTGCTTATAGTATTCATTGCAAAACTGAAATGTGTTGCTGTATAAGGTAATGGTATTTTTAGTATGTAGGTCATTTTTCTGTGATAAAGGGTTAGCTACTGTTGACTAAAAGGTAGCTTTAAGATAGTGTGCACTTACACTTTATTGATGCAATTTACTTTTATTGTCATAACAAGTAACGAACATATATTTTAATAATTTTATTCACGCATAATTGACTCTTTAGTTGATTGATTGATTAATTGATTGATTGATTGGTTGATTGATTGATTGATTGATTGATGTTTTCAGTTGGCAGGATGGGAAGTGGGTTTGCGGTTAATGGTTGCATTATAACATATATATATATATATATATATATATATATATATATATATGTTGTTAATCTATGTGTAATCTATCAGCGGTAGGTAAGAACCTGCAGTAGTTTGTCGTAAGCAAACTGACATGACATTAGGTATTCTTCTGTAGTATCTATGTCACTGGTAAAGCCAGAATGTACCGTACATTGCATGTAAAAATGTTATAGTGCCAACTCAAAATTTACTACATAAATTCAAGAATACGTGACGTTAAGTGCATAATTTTACCCTGACATTGGAACATAGGCCTTCGTAATTAAATTTCATTGAAAGCACATTTGTTTCGCTTGAATATGCAGACCACAGTAAACTTTCCCTAGCAAACCTATTAACTAACTAGGTATATCACGATGGAGGATTAGGGGTGGCAAAGCGGTCTAAAACGCTCTCCTTTACCGATCACTGGCAGCGCATTTCTGTCTGCATGGGTAAAAGTCTCTATTAGGTCAACGTGTGTATGTGAGAAAGTTTGTCTTCTCTGGGTTTCCTGACCAAACAGAACAGAAAGTGCTATTCCTGGATTGTATAGAAGAATGCTTGATAATATTAGACAGAATTAATAATTTAATACAAATAATTAATAATATCGTGCAGGTTTGAGAATTTTAATTCTTACTCTACGGAGACTCAAACCCAGGTCCTCAAGTAAGCGTATATATATATATATATATATATATATATATATATATATATATATATATATATATATATATATATATATATATATATATATATATATATATATATATATTACTGACGTTAGTACCCGAACTTTTTGTCATCACCAAATATTAATTTGATCTGTAAGTAAAAAGCTACAAGTGTCGAATATATCACTATAAATAAATGATGGTGATGATGGTTATTATCATCATTATTATTTCTTGCCGGCCTTCACCAATTCCGTTTTATTGAGATCAGCGCCAAGCATGACCTGAATGTTAAAGAAGCCTTTTAATCACTTGTACATCGAGTTTTATCCGTCCGTGGGCTAACACAGGTATATGTCTAACTATATGTCTGTATTTACTTCTTCCTTTCTGCCTGATTCAATGATGTAAGTTCTTTTCCCCTACTTATGTCGACTAATCATTTTTACAAAAAAAATAGATTACATTCCCTTCTTTAAATATTGTTATTGTCATGGTGTGTTATTACTACAAACGGCAAGAGTTTCAGAATATGAACTATCTACATTTTCTCTGCGATTATAATAAGAATTATATTCATTCACGTCATATCTCGGATGGATAATGGTGCTTTCACATCATGTCTCGAATAAATAATTATGTCTTCACATCATGTCCCAAAAGAATAATTATATGCTTTTACGTCATGTCTCTAATGGATAATTATGTCTTCACATCATGTCCCGAATGAATAATTATATGCTTTCACGTCATGTCTTGAATGGTTATTTATATGCATTCACATCATGTATTTAATTGACATTACTTATTTTGATTTTAATATCTCTATTAAAAAAACACAGATACACATATACACACACTCTTACGGACAGATTTATACCATTCTTGTTTGTTTAATATTGTATGTATATTTTCAGAGCACGAGAAATAAATCGTCCTCAACATGCTGCTAGTATGATGTTGTCTTCGTTTTCAGAAAGAGGTGCTGAATCTTATGTTCATTTCCAAGCTACTGCTAAGGAAGTGGATATTTGTTATCTAAGACAGACACGACATCTAGAGATGGATTTAAAACAAATTCTCTACAGAATATGTTTTAATTCAGTTTTCGGTCATCATTTGGATATCGGCTTGGCGTTACAGGATATTATTATGCGGATCATCTCTTTTAATTCAAGTTATGTGTGGAAAGAAGGTGTGATAGATCCTTTGCATAGTGCACTATCATTAACAGATGAATAAGGAAGACAGTGTGTGACGCAACGAAATTGAATCTATGTGGTACTAATATTTTGCTTAGTTAGCCGGACTGTGACACAGAAATTAATTGTTTAAAATAAAATAACAGGTTAGTAAAGAAAATGTCCATATCGTTCCGATATGACTTAATATATCGTAATGTAATATATAGCCTGTACAGGCTGCAAGGACGTTTGATATCTCAAATTAGTTATCTCCATATATCTATACTTTGATTTGTTACATCACAAGAAACTACCAGCGAACAATTTACAAAAGGATAGTTGTCGTTGGCAATATAATGTTAAAAGGGCATTTATTAACATGCATTACATGGTTTACCTATTCATGGAAATTCAGCCATATTATTTACATCTAGCAGAGAAATACCGAGGCTTATCTCAGGAGAATAGAAATGGATACATACAAATCAAACAATTAACAATATATGCTGTTGTTGTTGTTGGTTGGGCTTAACGCCATTTTTCAGCACACGAAATATATGCATTAGTATTTTAATGTATGTATGGAGGGTACACGTACGAAAAGGCATATACTTGTATGAAAGGTACATGTATGTATGTATGTATGTATGTATGTATGTATGTATGTATGTATGTATGTATGTATGTATGTATGTATGTATGTATGTATGTATGTATGTATGTATGTATGTATGTATGTATGTACGTACGTACGTGTGTGTGTGTGCGTGCGTGCGTGCGTGCGTGCGTGCGTGCGTGCATGCATGCATGCATGCATGCATGCATGCATGCATGCATGCATGTATGTATGTATGTATGTATGTATGTATGTATGTATGTATGTATGTATGTATGTATGTATGTATGTATGCATGTACGTATGTATGTATATGTTTGCGTATGTGTGTGTCATCTTGCCACAATTGGCTTGAAGTCTTTTCCTTATTATGGATATAAATTTTCATTCGTTGAAGACTTAAGTTAAAGGCAGCATTATAAATGCAGTTCCATAGAATTGTTTAGTATTTCCTTACCATCGTGTTTTATGAAGAACCTTATGTTCTTAGAAATGTTCATAAAGATACACAATTGACAGCAAACTATAATACATGAACCCACTATAAATAAACAAGTCATTGTAAAATTGTTCGTTCACCATTTGCATAATTATGTTTTTGTTGTCCCACTTTTTCAATTAATCCAAGTTAAATTTAAAATTCGGAGCACCGATAGAAACGCAAACAATGTTTCGTATCCTAAATCTGAATATCAACTGGCATATGTCGCCTGGGGAATCTCATTTCAATATATTTTTGGCATCAGGGTATTATGATAGAAGCTTAACAAATTTGAACATAAATTCAACATCGGGCAATACTATTTCTACAATAATTCCTTTTTAGGACCAACTTACAAAGTTATAAAAGTCTACGTCACATAGTGTAATCTTCATCTAAACCTGCAAGCTATATTCCTTTAGAATTGCATACCATTCATAATATTATTACGCCATCGGGACTACGTGTAAGTTATGGAAGTAGTATTAATATTTGATAATCCTCTCTCATAGACAAACCCTCCGCCCCTCGCCCCCACCCCACCCTCCCCCAAAAATTATACTTTAACTTTTTCAGCAGCCCTTTTTAGCTTAAAATGATGACTTTATACAAGATATGGTTATTCCATCATATTTCTGACAAAAATATATTTTGTCAGGGATGGGGTGTCTCTGAGATTGGATCAGATCAACTATCTTTAATACTTTACAGTCTCTCATACTTATAAGCAAAACAATTGTTATTTTTAGACAAAATATCATATTAAACAAGTGAAGTATTATATCTATTGACGATCTCAAGCCAACATGTTGGATTTGATCTGACAAACAGATTTTGTAGGTGACTTATTCAATCAAATCAGAGTCAGGTTATACTGGTATGAAACCTAAGATAATAAGCGATTGTGTTAACAAAGATGGTTATTATATATCACCAAAATATTGATCCCGATTGGGTAGATGATATAATGCTATGTATTTATAATATGGTTGATATTTTATTTCATAATATTTCTAAAGCTGCCCAAAATTAAACATCTACTTTTTATGATAATCTTTTTCATGTTTGCTGACTCTAATTGACAGAATATATGTTAACACTCTGCCAATAATACGCAAATAAGATCGAATCTGATCAATTATTTTTGTAGGTGATACTTGCTGTTTTGCAAGCAAATTTTAGTCGCGAGTCGAGGTTCAATTTTTTGTACAGGCTGCTGCAAGAGAAAGTGTATATTATGAACAAAAACGGATTTAATGATACGCCACCTTAAACTATACCAGAGCTAGTCATTAGAGATGGTAAAATTATATCAATCGAAGTATTTTGGTATAGTATGTGTAACATTTTTTTCACGCACCAAAGATTTTTTATGATAATATCTTTAATATTGCTTTAGAGCGTCTACATCTTGCTTAGGAATGTTTCCTGAAATATGATTAAAATCAGCTATATTTTTCATTATATAATATTTCGTTACATATTTTATACTTTTGTCTAAGTAATTAATTCAGGAGTTTAGGCAACAAATTCAATACACCACCATTAGGTCACTGCGGTTAATTTACTATCAGATGCTTTGAACATACAAGTTTCTTCGGCATCTCTATTTAACACTATAGACTCAATTCATTAGTATTGTACCACTGATTGGATTTGAATATGACCTATCCATCTGCTGATAATCCAAGAATATATGAAGGTCAACTGCCAGTAAACATAACTGATGTTAACTCAATCTTGATAAATTGTTCTAATGCATCTGGTTCTTATTCAGCTAAGGGCAGCAAAGGGCAAACGATATACAGTGTTTCACCAGAAGTAACACCATGTTAACTTATGTAAATTAATTCACGTCATTTTTACTATCTGTATATTTGTTGAAAATCGAATGACAGAAGTATATATGAAGTTAACTGATCAGTCTGGGAGACCAATATATTTAAATATCGAAGTTGTTACTTATTACCTGTAATTGCGCGAACAACAGCAAACATTTTCTGAAAGATCTGATAACAAAATTTTACAACCTAGATATAATGAAGCATAGAAAGTTTAAAGAAGAAACATAGTAGGAGGAAGGTTAGGAAATATATTTCCTAAACTTATTGAAAATATTCAATGAAGAGCTCAAATGAAGCTGAATTTGCCGCTGAAGCTACCCTGGGACAAACATATCTGATAAAATTAAAGGTGCACCTAAGGCGCATGCCACACCTGCGACTAAACAAACTTTTCAGAAATTCCACCAACAAAAGAAAATCAACGCGCAATGATAAACACAACAAAAAAATTACCACCAAAGGGCGAGCAGATTATACAAAAATTAATATCTAAAGTAACAGCGCCACTATAATTTTGTGTAGACTAATAAATAAGACAATGTCTGTAAACAATTATGTCGGTTTAGCATAAATGTATGACACAGGCGACATGGTAACAGAATTTTGACAGGTTGAAAATCTTGATGAAAATTCTAACAAACCTAATAAGGCTGGCGTCAAAACAATATATTCTAGACGAAGAAATATTTATGCGTCCACACAAAGAATTACTGGAGGTTTGTGGGCAGATTTTGACAGTAGCTGTTCCACTTGCTGCAATTGCAGCTGGAGCAGAAGTAGCTCTTATAAATAATGGTTGGTGTTTACTTGAAAGTGGTCAATATCAGCTGGCCACTCAAACAATCGAAGGTATTTCATGTCACTTACAAATTGCAAGTACAATTTCGTTTTCCTGATGATTACTCCTGATCAACTGATGTGATTTTAAAATACTGGAACTTCAGTTTTGGGATCTATATAATTTATTCCAAGGGCAGCAGTCTGGAGCTAATGCTAATGCAAGTGCTGAAAATGGGAGAAATTTTCTTATTGTTTTCTTGGTATAGCCGCACCAGCTGCAGACGCAAATGCAGACTCTAAAAGAGCCTTACTTGCTGCAGCTTATGATAATCTTCGCATAGGATAAGCAGCAGAAAGTGCTGATGGAAATGAAATGTTAGAACTAGTTAGAGATAATATAGTATGTTTTCAAAAAGCACGTTATAATCAAAGTTATGCTAAGTGAAAGGCACATCCAGCAATATCACGTCACGTTACAATGATGCTGATATTAAGTACAATATTTGGCTTTTGCAGTGGCTGTATTTCGGAGAATTAAATATTCGTTTGCTTTAAATTGATCAGTATAAGATGATTCTTTATTTCGACATGGTGGGGTTGATGTACAATTTGTCATTAAAAAAATTGTGCTGTGGATGCCAAGCGGACATAGATAATATGCTGCAAAGACGCACGAATAGAATTTATTTTCAGCAACATAGAATATATCAAACAGGAGTTCAAAATACCACTGACTATACATGGCGAGTCCCAACGGCATCAAGAGAGCAACTACTACGTCAATTATTTGCTTTATTTCAGCAACAATATCAAGATGTTGGAGATGGATCTCAGACATCATTAAAGGAATTACGTATCCGATATCTAATATTTTATTTTGATGTTAGTAAGCATAGCGAGAGAGCGAGCTGTGAACAAAACAGCTGATATTGAAATTATTTGAACACTAGGAGCTCTTCCCGCTGCACCATTGTATGTATATGTTTTAGTGAAAAGCGACATATCTCTTACAATTGACTCTAAGTTTAGAGTGATTTAAACTTTGCACAAAAATCGAAGATCTTCAAGTTTAATCTATAACTTTAATAAAATGACAAAATATATTGTAAAAGAAATATAGTTAATTAATGGTCTAGCTGCAAAACAGAGGGAGGTTTCATTAAAGGTCAAACCTAACGCTCGAACAGGCACTTTAACAAAATTGTTAACCATAAAAGAAGTAGATGAATAAGATCGATAAAAACTTTTTGTTTTAAATTTAGGTGCTGCGCAAATAAATGCGTTGTCATAACATGGCGGTTTCTTCGGTCCGGCACCATATGTAATAGCCAAAACATTACTACCTAGAGCTTTTCCAGTGTTAGGTACATTAGGATTACCAGCAGCGCCTGGCGCAGTATCTGGTGAGACGGAGAAGGCCGTTGAAGGTAACGATATTGTCTGAGACAGTGGTGTAAAAAAACGTTTCACATATATGTTGATATCAGCATTTTGTCTAAATATTAAATATAATGCCTAAGCGAAAAACGGTGCGAAAATAGACGACGAAAAAAAGGCACGACAGCAAACAGGTGGATTTCTTCTAATAGCCCCATTGCTAGCAGGATTGGTAGGAAGTCTATTGCCGGGTCTGTTAGGACTAGGACGAGGACTAATACTGCCATGAATAAAGAGATAAAGTCTCCTGCGTTAGGTAACTTTGATATACTTGATAAATTAAAAGGTAAAATTATTCCACGGTTTTATTCCAAAGATGAACTTACAGCGACTCCAGTGGAGCTATGTTCTTGAGTTATAATTATACAAGATTTTAATGACTGATCTGGTACAGATTAAGTAGCTGTTTTTGATAACAATCATTGTGACACTTTTGGATTTCCACCAAGCGACGCAGTAAAATGCATATGAGTAAAAACTAAATAGCAATTAGTCTATTAATCAAATTCAACCAGTTAGAACTTTCGCTTGTAAATATCATTGCGTAAGGTTTATTAAACAGACCACCATACGCCCATATTATTTAAAGTAAAGTTTGTAATTTGACAAATAATCATCTAAATCTAATGATGAAATTGCAATTAATTTTTGCAAGGCTCTTCAAAGCTTGAAATTATTTTTATCAAAATTACAAATATAACAATGTAAACATATTGCCTTAGTTGTGAAACTAAAACATAAAATAGAGATGAAGAAAACAGGAAAAAAAACAAAACAATAGAATAATGCTGTAAAGTATAAGTACAATCTCTGGAAAAAGAAAAAGTATGTTTTTACCAGCAACATATTTGACCAGAGCGGACTGGACAAAGATAATTTTAGTAGACAACAAAAGAAATAATTATATGCGAGTGCAATTGCTTTAGAGATTTATGTCTAGAGCAAAATAAAATTGGTACATATTGCCAGAAATGCAACAGCATAAATAATTGGAACAGGTATAAATATACATAAAATAATTGGCAAACTGCGGAAACCAAAAGGCGGTTGGAAAATGCCAGGCCATACATTTACTGGACCTTGTAATATTCTAGCCATACATATTCTGGCCCTTATAATCTTCTTGATAATCAACTTGACAAAAACGATAATCCACTGCCAAGACAAGAGCCTTACATCAAGTTGACGCAATAACAGTACGTCATGATATATGCTACAGATATATTGAACTTCCTGGCAGCGAACAAAAAAAATACAGATGCGATAAAATAATGTTAGAAAAACTTTTTGAAATGAAACCCGTAAATATACGTGAACATGTTGACCGAAGGAAGTCCAGCTTTTAATTGGAGCAAAATCTAAACTCGGGTTCGTGTTAAAAATCTATATGATGATCTTGCGGTAGAATTACACGAAACGAAATTTTCAGCGTAAAATTATCGCAATTGCAGTTGATGACAATTGGGAGATAGATTTAGTTGATATGTCAAATCTATCTCAAATAGATCAACTGTTAATGTTGTCGATGGTTTTAGTAAATAAGCGTTTAGAATATCAATTCGGATAAATTAGGGACGTCGATGATTGATACGTTAAAGCTAATAATACCTATAGAAAATTAACCAAATATAATATGGACTGATCACGGAGTATAGATTTTTAATAAACGTTTAAGCAGTTTTAAAAAAAATAATATTAAAATATGTTATTGGAAAAAAGGGAAGAGCGTCATTGTCAAGCTATTTAATCACAAGCTAAACGAAAAATTCATAAGTATTTGCCAGGTAAAAATACGAATAAATATATTGACAATTTAAAGATTATTGTTGACGAATATAATAACATGAAACACCGAACATTTAAATGTTGCCGAACGACACGATTGTAAATTCAATATTAGGAAACAAACATATGTACCGCAGACACAAATTAAAAATTGGTGATAAAGTTAGAATATCGTAAACGAAGAAATAGTTAAAACGGTTTATATTCATAACTAGAACGAAGACGTATTTGTTGTTGATAAGGTACTTTTAACAATATCATTTACATACTATTTAAAAGATTTATTAGGTGATCCAATAACTGGCGGTTTTTTAAAACACAAACTTTCGAAAACAGAACAAGATATATGTGTTATTGAAAACGTTATCTAAAAGCGCGGCTGCAAACGTTTACTCAAATGTTGTGGGTATAGCGATAAAATTAATAGTTGGGTCACATCGAAAGCGGCTGAATATTATTAATATAAATTTCCACGTATTTTATTAGTACTGACGTACATTTTACTGGTTTACATAAAGAAATTATATGTAATATTCTCGCATCATTATCTGACTTTAACTTAAATATTTTAACACAAATGAAATCGCATTTTATATTTCTTTCTTGTCCACGTATTTTTATGTTTAGAAAGGGCTTTACAAGTTGCCAAATTATTTGATGCTGTGCAACACTAAAATTAAATTTAATATTTTTAGCAATGTGGTACCTAACATCATATCGCCAAGTTGTTGGTCTGCTTATTTATTTTTTTTTTGGTACTAACAACATCTTCGTCATCGTCATCACAGTTATAATCTGCTTCAGTATATCCAGCAAATCTAACATCGGTTATAAGTTCTAATGTAACATTAGAAACTGAACAAAAATCTCCCGACTATAGCTAGGCCAGTTTCTCGATTATGTTATTTATTATAATAATCTTTTATCTGCCCAATAACTAATATTTTCGGAGAAATAAAATATCATCAACGAGATAATATACTAAGCCATAAACAACTAGCTGAGGCAGTTCAAAATTGTTAGCTCTGACATAGGTTTTATTTTGTTTATGTTATGACAATATTAGACGATTTTGACAGATTGGTGTTAACAGCAGCAGACAAAATAAATTTTGATACACAAAATGATGACATTACGATTTAATCGCGATGATGTCAATTATTTCACTAGAAACGATGTTTAAAATATCAATAATTATCGTATCTAAACCTAAATCCACCAAATGTCATCATTAACGTTGCTGATCTATTTGAATTATGTGCTACATCTCTCACTGATATTTTGTTAATTTTAAGGCGTTTTGTGGCAGCTGTTGTCGACTCAAATTTTATTTATTTATTAGATTCTAAATTTAATGAAATTACTCGTCTAGCACATCTAGCACATGGATTATCTCCTTTTTTTACTATTTTCCTAATATGTTACTAAATCTAGGATTTCTAGACCATTATCGGATTTAATTTTGCTAATATAATCAATAATTAATTATATGAAATATCTTCAAGAAAACTTTTGTAGTTAAATCAATGAGATAGGTTATTAATAAAAAAAATGTTTTAGTTCCACTTAACATTACTTGTAAAGAAAACATCTTTATGCAAACTTCCAATTAAGGTTTTTGTTCTTATGTGTCTGATCATTTGCTTCATATAAATCAAACATTGGTGATGTTGAAATTCATTTTCAAATTCTACATTTCAATAATATCATCTGCAGCTGCTTCATTTGCTCTATATACTAGTTGTCCTTCTGGAATATTGATGTATAACAAAGTATAAATAAAACTTTTATATTATGTATTATCACCTTTCACTGAAATCAGCATACCAGCAGGTATTGCTACGCCAATATATTTTTAGATGCTATGTAGATAGCAGAACCAGGTGCATTTGCAGCATATAAGTTTTATTTCGGATTTACATGATACGTTTCTTGCTCTTCTGCTTTCAGGAACAGATATCTAAAAACAGCATTATCAAATCTGAACAAAATGTCTTCAGCATTTCAAGGTTATGACAATAGTTATAAACATGATGATCAAACATTTTAGCAAATTGTAGCTCAGCAAATTTATTTCATCTCTTGCAACCGGTTATAGCTCGAGATCTTACGGCTCATAATAGTATCAAATTTGTAGTCCAATATCATACGATTTTGTCAAAGTTACACTTAGTTGAAGATGTACTTTATATCATTTTTGAAAAACAAATACGTTTTGACAGCGTAATTTCGGAACCACATGTAACAGCTTAATGCAGAAAAATATTAACTGGAATAAACTTTGCCTTGTTCGCCGATAAAATACATCAAAAAAAATTGTTCAATTTACTTCGTCAGGGGCAGGATGAAATTAGAAATTACCAAAGAAGTTTTAGCTCACTCAGCAAAATTTAACCTACTTCGCGGTAGTTTATACGTCTGTCTCCATTAAATTAACAAAGAAGTTTTAGCTCAATCAGCAAA
Source organism: Potamilus streckersoni (assembly GCA_016746295.1). Taxonomy (NCBI): domain Eukaryota; kingdom Metazoa; phylum Mollusca; class Bivalvia; order Unionida; family Unionidae; genus Potamilus; species Potamilus streckersoni. The sequence continues at coordinate 54,329 of JAEAOA010000155.1, read as the reverse complement.
ATAGAACGTACTTCGCGGTAGTTTATACGTCTGTCTCCCTTAAAAAGCTAAAACAAACAAAATGCTGTATAAATGTTAAAAAATGACATGTTTTCAGTGGTCTATTCTTTCGGCGATAATTCTAAACGAACAAAATTCTGATCGAGTCTAGAAGTATTTTTCGCACAAAGACGAACAAACTTTTAATGGCATAAACTTTCCAGTAGCAGAAATCATATAACAAAATTTAAATAACAAAACATTATCTGAGTAAATATGTTCGGGTTAGACGATAAAGAAGCGTTTTGCCCGAGAGATCTCAAAAAATGCTACAGAGATGACAAAAAGTTTATTTTATCAGGGACATTAGTGTTGGATCAAACTCTTTAACTGCTTAGTTGGCGAACAGGACAGAAAAATAAAAATACAAATTATTTATATTATAGATGTCTGCACGGTTTTTCTAGCGATAGAAGACAATTTCAATGACTGCGCTAATGTTAAGAAAATAACTATGCCAGCGAAAAAGAAAAAAAAAACATTAAAATTTAAACATTATGGTCATAACCTAAATATTCCTTTTGCTATGTACGCAGATTTCGAGCGTCTACTCGTTCCTGTGGTTGGAAACGAAAAAAATCTGAATAAATCCAGTAACAGAAAAATACATCAGCATTTTCCCTGCGGAGTAGCTTATAAAATAGTTTGTTGCGCCAGAAATAATATATTTTCATCTCCAATAAAGTTATATAGAGGTGAAAACCCTGCCGTGTGACTACTAAAAAAATGAATAGACGAAGTTGATCAAATTTCTTACAAATTACTTAAAATAGATCCGAATGATGTCTAAACAACAATTTATTTTTATGAGGCAGTTAATTGTCATATTTGCGAAAAGATTTTGGCGGACTCCAACAAAGTTCGTCACAAGGTGCGAGCTCATTGCCATTTAACCTGCAAATATCGTAGAGCAGCTCATAGTAGTAGAGGAAAACCAGGTTTTCAACTCACTTTGTTTTTTTTTACCCTCCAAACAAGTATAAATTATAGTCCTAAATTATCCCCCACCCCACCCCCTTTTTTTCCAAAATAAAACAGGGTTTTGACTCACCCTCCCCCACCTCTTTTTTTCCCCCTACTACTACTATGTAAACAGGTATTTTGTAACCAAACAAAACAACAGGTGTTGGAATGCGATAAGCTCTTTACACAGAGGTGACTAATTTGTTAGAACAGCGCATGTGTGGAATACAATTATTCTAAAGACGGCAAACGGGTTTTTACCACAAGATAACAGGATGAAAATTAAACTGTGCATTAGAATGTTTCAGTTAACAAGGTGGAAATAAAACTAGCATTAGAATGAAAATGATATTATTTTGGTTATATTATATCTTAAGTTTGGATAAAATTTTACGTTACTCATATTTTTTTTGATATTTTTTTTCATACTTGCTAACCCTCATTGGTAGAATGTCTGTTAACATATTATCAATAATACGAAATTCACGTAATAAATCATCCATATTATATTTGACTCCTCGTAGGTAAGACCGGATCTGATCAAGTAGTTTCTTGTAAGTTTTAATTGATGTTAAACATCCATGCTTTTTTATCAAAAGTCTTGGTTCTACTTTTTTACACGCCGCTGTAAGTGAAACACCAATACCAGATATAATTAACAAAAAGGGATTTAACGATATCCCACTTGAAATTATACCAGAACTGGTTATTAACAATGGTAGATATGATATTACTCGAAGAATCTTGTTGTAGTATTTGTAACATTTTTTAACACACCAATGTTTTTTGTGATAATATTTATAGTATTGTATTAGTGCGTCCACATCCTGTTCTGAAATATCTTTTGAAATATGATTAAAATCAACTATACTTTTTTTCATTATAATATTTGTTTACATAGTTATGATAAATCAGTTACAAATTCCAAACACCAATGATAATCGACTTCAACTACTGGAATTGTAACAACCAGTTCAATTGAAAATTCTTTTTCAATACCTTTTAGTAATAATATAATTACAGTTCCAGAAGACCTATTAAAATTATGTAATGAAGATGATGTGGTATATATTTTAAAATTTACAGTGCTAATCACTGACAATCTATACATACCAGTAACTTCTTCAGTGTATTTGATAGAATTATTTTGCCTCGTCCATGTACTAGACCCAGATGCAACAGTATACACAATATTTTTAATCTGTTTGTGAGGAATTTTAATCATACTCGTTTTCTCAGCAATATTAGGAATTCCACTTTTAATATCATTGAGTTCTGTGTTAATATCATTAAATTTTGTGTTAATATTAGCGAGTGTAATGCCAACATTTGATGGACTTCCAAAAAATTCATCTCTAATTTTGTTTATGTTTCTGCGAAAACTTAAAAATGTGTTTACATGACTAAGATACTCATTTTTGAGTGCTGTGATTTCATTATTGATTGAAACGTCCTGATCATTGACGTATTTTTTAGTGGCAGCATCCCCATCCTCAGTTGGGTTTCCAAGATCTGTAATCTTGTTTTGTTTCATAACAATATTCCCACTAAATACATCACCATCTTTTTTAACAAAATCATTAACTGACCTACCAGAATCTTGTATATTACCTAGATTGTTAAAAGTAACGATATTATTAGCAATCGCAGCAGTATTTCGTACAACTACATCTGACAGTTTTACATTACTCGTCTTTAATCGTCCTTCTTTGTCTTGGAAAATGACAACTTCATCTGGATCTACGCTGGCAATATTTAGTAAATTATTGATTTAATTTTTAAGCTTATCAAGAGTTGCATATTTGGATAAGTCACCTTTAAAACTTTTTGTGGATAAATCTTCTAATAGTGTTCCAAATTTTGTATAGTAGCTCATTATTTACTATCCTAGATAAAATTATCAACACTAGTTTAATATTATACAAAATGGCAAAATCGTCGATACTAAACTTTGATACAGAGAGACTAGTGAAGCATAAACATAACAATGAACTTCCTGATTGTCATTATCTTATTGTTGGGCGAACTGGATCGGGGAAAACAAATTTGCTTATGAACTCGCTTCTTGGTGATAATTTTAACTACGATAGAGTTTATATTTACACAATCAATCCACAGCAAGATAAGTATGAGATATTAAGTGAGTATAATAACAAGCTTCGTAATGATCTTAAAGCTGGTGAAGATTTTTTTGTAATTAGGCAGCCAGAAGATCTTATTCCAGTTAATCAACTTGATGCAGATGAACATAAGATAGTAGTTTTTGATGATATTCCGCTAAACAACATGGAGATGAACAAAATAAGATCATATTTCTCACTGTCACGTAACAAACAGTGTAATTCCGTTTATCTCGCTCAAGGATTTTATAATGTTGACAGGTTTATTAGGCGAAATACGGGTTGTTTTATTTTATTTCCAGGATTGGATAATGTTGACGTTAGAAATATTGCAAGCGAGCAATGCGGTGGCGTGACAAAAGATAAGTTTATTGAACTTTACGGTAATGCTACAAAAGATAAATTTAACTTTTTCTTGTTTGATAAACTTACAAATGATCCAACTAAAATGTTTCGCTGTTGTATTAACAGTTACTTACAGTAAAGCGTTTCAATTTTATAAAATTTATGATTATAATAATGGACAAACGAGCAAGATACAGACAACACATAAAAGATCTAAAAAAAACTTGCTCAATCTCAGGCATCACTTAAGCAAAAAGTACAAGAAGCACGACGTGGGCAAATAACTGCTACAGAAGCAACAGCTACAATTTTCAAGCCGGTTACTGAAGCATTATTAGGTAAACAACCTGAAACTAAACCACTGTTAGAAGAAGAACTTAAACAACAGCAGGAAAAAGGTTTGGTTGGAATTGTTAAAGAACAACAAGAAGCAGCTGCTGCAAAACTTGTTACCAGATCTGATGAAGAAAAAAGAAAATTAATTGAGGCACTTACAGCAAATATAGCTGATCCTGCTGCTAAACAAGCTGAAACAGATCGATTGATAAATAATCCGCTGGAACTTGAGCGAAGATTAGCAGAGTTAACAACGCAAGGAATAACAAATATTATAACAAGTTTATCAGGAGACATAAAAGATATCAGAGAGGAGCAACAAAGAGTCGGTGATCTTACTGTAAAGTTTATGGAAGTTGGAGAGCAAAGACTTTATTTTATAAAAAGAGCAAATGATAAGATAAAAGGTAGTGAATATAATGATTTTTTAAAGAAAGAAAATATAGAAAATATTAATGATATAAGCGAGTGGAATGGTCTAGAATATCAAACATTACTCGATAGATTAGATGAAATACTAATAGACGGAGCTGCTGCTAAAGATGAAATAAACACGGTTACAGAAATTAATGATATGCTTCCATTTTATGATAGAATGAGATATGGTGTTATTTCTCTCATGTTTAAAGAAACAGCAGAAAAAATAGAGCAGAACCTTTTGGTAAGGGGTGGAGTTTTAGAAGGAAATTGTTGACTGTATACGATAAATCTCGTGTAGAAAAATATAGAAAAGAAAAAACAGGAACTGGTGTAAAAGTATTTACTTCAACTACTGAAATGATAGGTAGATTAAAGTTATTAATATCGTCAAAGGAAGCTGGGAATGATAGTGTTGAACTTGATAATGAAATTATTGACATACTTGATCATCTAAGATCGAGTGAATTATTAACATCTGACGAATACGAAACTTTACACCGCGACTTAATCGGGGCGACTTAATTTTATAAAATGATATAATATTAAAGGAATGCAAACAACATTATTACTAAACTCTAGTGAGTCTGCAGAAGATAGCGCAAATTTTTCAGTAAATTATATTCCACCTATAGAACTAGATCCTGCAAAACAATATGAAATTGGATTAATTTCTTGTACTTGCTGGAATGCTATACCTAAAGTGAAAAATGATGTTAACGATGAAATGTATTTTACTATGATTACAACATCTCCAATATCTACAACAAAAAAAATAAAAATTCCGCAAGGAGCTTATAATATTGAAGATCTAAACAAGACAATCAAAGAGCTCATAACAAAAGCTAACGGTGAGGCTGATAATTTTGAATTAGCAGCAAATTATAACACATTACGAACTAGGATAACTTTGAAAAATATAGCAATCAATCTTGAACCAAGAGAAAGAAGTATTGCACAACTGTTAGGATTTACTGAAAAAACTTACACTGCACTTGATCAGCCTATTACATATGACAGTGAACTGCCAGCAAATATAACAGTAGTAAATACAATATTGGTAAATTGCTCTACTGCTTCTGGCTCTTATTCATCAAAAGGTAGCAAAGGTCAAACGATTTACAGTTTCTCACCAGTAGTCCCGCCAGGTTCTCTCATGCAAATAACTCCACGACATATTATATATTATCCTTTAAACGTTGAAGATCAAATATCAAGTATAAGGATGCAGTTGACAGATCAATCAGGAAAACAGTTACATGTTAGTAATGAAGTTGTAACTTATTATTTACATCTACGCGAGCAAAAGTAAAAATTATGAAACATCAAATATAATGAAACAAAGAAAAAAAGTTTATCGAAGAAAAATAGTAGGAGGATTTTTTGGAAATATATTCACTAAAGTTATTAAAAATATTCCAGGACTAGCGCGTAAAGTTGCACCAATTGCTATTGACGCGGGTAAAGCTTTTGCAACTGGGGCTGCATCTGCCGCTGGGACTGCGGTGGGACAAAAAAATAGCTAATAAAATAAAAGGAGATCCACCGACTGCATCTGAAATAAAACAAGCTATCTCAGAAATCGCTCCAACAAAAGAAACTCAAAAAGCTATGATAACAACAACAAAAAAATTATTATCACCAAAGGGCGAGCAGATCATACAAAAATTAATATCTAAAGTAACAGTGCCGCAATAAAATTTTGTATAATCTAATAAAATAAAATGTCTGTTAAAAATTATCTCGACTTAACAGAAACTTATGACATCGACAACGATGTGACAGAATTCGAGTTTGTTGAGTACCTTGATGAAAATTCTAACGAACAAAATAAAACTGGTATTAGAACCTTTAACACCAGAGACGAAGATGTATTTCTACTGCCACATAAGGCTATGTTAGAAGTTCGTGGTCAGATTATGACAGTAGCCAATCCACCTGCTGCATTTGCAGTTGGAACAGAAGTAGCTCTTATAAATAACGGGTGGTGCTTATTCAAAAGTGCTAGATATCAACTGGCTAATCAAACTGTAGAAGATATTTCAAGTCATCTACAAGTTGCAAGTACAATTTTAAATATTATTTCGTTTTCCGACGATTACTCGAGATCAACTGCAACTAATATGATGTGGTTTAAAGATACTGGACGGGGTATAGCTGAATCAACAGAATTTTTAAAGAGAGGCGCTATAGTACATGGAGCTAATGCTGATGAAAATACTGTAATTGTGAGAAATTTTCTCATTGCTAATGCTGCTGCACTAGATATTGTCGCACCTGCTGCAGATGCTAATGCAAACGCTACAAGAGTTTCTCTTACAGCAGCTTTTAATAATCTAAATATAACGCCACCAGGAGCAGCTGCAGACGGTACTGCAATGTTAAATTTACTTCTTAACACACTTGACGTGAGAAATCCAAGTTATAACGAAGGCTTTGCTAGGCGAAGAAAACTTGCAGCAGGATCACGTCAAATTACAATGATGCTTCCGCTAAGCACAATTTTCGGCTTTTGTCGCGATCATGATAAAGTATTCCGTGGAGTAAAACATACTCTTATTTTAGATCGAGCAGACCAAAACGATTGCTTGTTTAGATCTGGAGGGGCTGATGTACAGTTTATCATAAACAAACTCGCTTTGTGGATGCCACGTATAACACCATCAATCACTAAAATGTCAGAATTAAATAGTACGCTTGATAAGCATACGAACAGAATTTACTTTAAGCAGCATAAAATATATCAGACAGCGGTTCCAAATACTACTGACTACACATGGAGGGTCACAACAACATCAAGCGAACAACTGCCGAGAAATATCTTTGTCGTATTTCAACAGCACGCTCGACGAGGAAACCAACAACAAAATAATGCAATATTTGACCACGCTGATGTCAGACGAATATACACTAGATTAAATTCAAAGCAATATCCAGAACGAGCTATCGAGTGCAATTTTGCTGATGATGTTAATAAAAATATTTCGCGACCGTACATGTACCTGCTTGACGCAATGCAAAAATATCAAGATGTTGAAGATGGAACTCAAATATCAGCAGAGGAATTTCGTACGCTTTATCCTATATTTCATTTTGATGTTAGTAAACATAACGAGCGAGCTGTAGACAGCACAGCGGATATTGAAATTACCTGGACACTTGGGGCGGTTCCAGTAGCGCCGTTATACGTATACGCATTAGTGATTAGTGATAGATTTATCACGGTAGATTCTATTGGAGGTAAAATGACAGTTCAAGTTTAATCTACAGTTGTTATATAAAATGGCAAGGTATATTGTAAAAGAAGTGTATTTGACTGATGGCCAAGTTAAAAAATTAGTAGCTGCTATTGCAAAGCGAGAACAGGTATCATTAAAAATCAATCCTAATATTTCTGATGGTGTTTTAACAAAATTAATGCTAACAAAAAAATCAAGTAAAAAAGTATGATCGTAAAAAAACTTTTGTTTTAAATTTGAGTGCTGCACAAATGACAGCGATGGCAAAAGAAGGTGGTTTTCTTGGTCCGGCATTATCAGTATTAACTAGTACAATAATACCTAAACTTTTACCAGTCTTAGGCACATTAGGAATAGCAGCAGCGTCTGGAGCAATATCTGGCGCAACGGAGAAAGCAGTCAAAGGTAATGGTATCATTCGTGGAAGTGGAATAAAAAATTGTAAATTTTATGTAAATAATATATTATAATGCCACAAAAGAAAAAGAAATCACCAACAACAAAAAAAGAAAACAACAAAAACAAAATCACCAACACCAAAGTGCAAATGCATATGCAATCAAACAAAACAAGGAGGAATTATTCCGTTCGCTCCACTTTTGGCGGGACTAGCGGGAAGTCTGCTGCCAAATCTTTTAGGAATCGGACGTGGTCTAACATTACCAGGAACTCGTCGACTCCGTTGAGTAATTTTGATATCATTAATAAGTTAAAAGCAGTTCCTGGATTTCACGGAGTTTATTCTAAAGATGAGCTCTCAGCAATAAAATCACCATCTGCTGTAAGTTCATTTGTTATTAATATACAAGATTTCAATGACGGATCCGGCACACATTGGGTAGCAGTTTATAATAATAATTATTTCGACTCGTTTGGACTTCCTCCAAGCGATGTAATAAAAAAGTATATGAACAAAAAATTTAAAAAGGTGTATTATTCGTCAAATCAACTCCAACCTGTTGGAACGTCTGCTTGCGGATATTATTGTATTATGTTTATCCGACAGATGAGCAGAAATCTTAACTTTTTAAAATTTATTTTACAGTTTGATAAGCAACCTTCTCACGCTAATGATGAGATCGCAATTAATTTTATCTAAACTTACAAGTATAATAATGTCAACATACTGTCTCAAGTGTAAAACTAAAACAGAAAATATTAATGAAACAACAAAAAAAAACAAAAAACAACAGAATAATATTAAAAAGTATTTGTGCAATCTGTGGAAAAAGAAAAAATACATTTTTAAAGAAAACGTCCCCAGCGATAGTATCTCCAGCGACGTCGCTAGGATCTGGTTATCCTAATATTATTTTAGTCGACGACAAAAAATATAGAATGATATGCAACTGTGATTCTGGCAGAGATTTGTGTATTGAGCAAAATAAAATTGTCGCATACTGTCAATGTTGTAACAACAGAGAAATAATAGGGTCAGGTATAGATATACATAAACTAATTGGAAAATTACCAAAACCAAAAGGCGGTTGGACATTGCCAGGGCATCGGTATACTGGTCCATGGAATCCGCTACATCAACAACTAGATGAAAACGACAATCCATTGCCAGGCCAAGAGCCTTACAATCAAGTGGATGCAATAGCAATGCGTCATGATATCTGTTATCGTGATCATGAAAACTCAAAATTAGATTGTGATAAAGTAATGTTAGACGAATTACGTGATATGAAGCCAACAAATCTACGAGAACGTTTTGATAGAAAATTTGTTCAGGGAATAATTGGAGCAAAATATAAACTTGGACTCGGAGAGTCTCGTCAATCACCTCACGATCGGGGAAATAAAGTATACGATGATCTTGCAGTCGAACTACACAGACCTAAAAAAAAAAAAGTTCCAACGACGTAAAGTTGTCGCTAATGGTGTAGATGATATCTGGGCAATAGATTTGGTGGATGTATCCAATCTAGCTCAGTTTAACGTTGGCGCTGATGGCGCTCCAAAAAGGTATTTGTTTAATGTCATAGACGTTTTAAGCAAATACGCTTTCAGTGTACCTGTTTCAGATAAGACAGGAACTTCAATGACCGATGCGCTAAAGCAGATAATAACGAGTACAGAAAGAAAAGCAAACAAAATCTGGAGTGATCACGGATCTGAGTTTTTTAACAAAAAGTTTGAACAGTTTCTAGAACAAAATGATATAAAAAAATACGTTACAGGAAATGAAGGTAAAAGCGTTGTTGTTGAGAGATTTAATCACACGCTAAACTAGAAAATACACAAACATATGACAGCTAAAAACACCAACAGGTACATCGATGACCTTTCTCAAATCGTAAGCGAATATAATAACACGAAACATCGAACCATCAAAATGACACCTAAAAAAGCTGTTAAAAATCCAATATTAGCAAATGAAAACATGTACCGCAGACATAAATTTAAGGTTGGTGATAAAGTTAGAATTTCTTTGATGAAAAAGGTATTTGCAAAAGGATTTACTCCGAACTGGAGCGAAGAAGTATTTGTGGTTGATAAGGTACTTTTAACATTACCTGTAACATATGTTTTAAAAGATCTGGCAGGGCAACCGATTGTAGGTAGTTTTTATGAACAAGAACTACAGAAAACTGAGCAGGATATTTTTGTTATCGAGAAAGTGATTAGAAAAAAAGGGGATAAAAGTTTAGTCAAATGGCGTGGGTATAGTGATAAATTTAACAGTTGGATCCCAACCAAGCAGATTATGATATAATGCTATTATAAATTAACTCATACTTTTGTTTGACAGATTTACATTTTACTGGTTTACATAATGATATTAGATACTGCTTACGATCGTTAGAGATCGTCATTAGATTAAAAATCTTGACAAATATGAAATCGAATTTGATATTTTTCTGTCGGCCTGGAATCTTGATATTTAAAAAAGGTTTGATTAACTGCCAGAACAGTTGTTGTTCGGCAACGGTAAAATTAAATTTAATTATTTGCTTAGCAATGTGATACTTGACATTATACCGTTTAGTTGTTGATCTGCTGTAATTAGATCTGTCAGCAACAGTGACTATTTCACCATCATCATCAGATTCATTGTTATACAAAATATCATCTTCACTATAACCAACAGATTTGTCTACGAAATCTTTGGAAAATGTAATAATATGCGTGACCTTATCACTGACGACCTTATCGCTGACGACCTTATCACTAGTATCTTCTTCGTAGAGTTCAGCGAGTCGTTTCATCAAGTCCATTATTATAATATATTTTTATCTAATTTATTATTATAAGATGACTGATGAGATAAAATATCACCAAAAAGTTAATATAGTAAATTATTACGAACTAGCCGAAGCGGTAAGAAAATGTTTGTTGGGTTATAGTGTTGATGTTATTGTAATGCAAGGTGATTCTCATAAAATATTACTAACAGAAGCAGAAAAAGATAAAATTAATGAAAATGTAGTAACAACGTTAAAATTTAATCACGATGATATCATAGCATTTGCTCATCATTGCTTGACTAAAACCGAGCTATCAAATATCATATCTAAAACCAATCCTAGCATCGTATTCTCTTGAAAAAGTTGACTTTGTTGCTCCATCAGCTATAATTTTTACGACTGCGGGATTTATCTTATAATATTTCGCCGCAGCTGAAATCGATTTGAATTCGATCTCCTCATCCGTTTCGAGGTTTTTTTGAAATAACAGGTTTTATTGGGCATCTAAAATTAATACCATTACTATTTTTTCCTTTTCTCACATTTTCCTGTTGCGTTACTATCTCCAGATTTTCCAATCGATTATCAGTTTGTATATTATTGATGTGATTAATAACAAGACCATTGGGTATAGATCCATTGAACACCTCATAAACAAACCTATGACCAAGATAACGAACTTGATTTGTTGATGTTCCTCTAACAGTTACCCTGATATATCCCATATTGCTAATAGTACTAAGAACTTTTTTAGTTTTTCTATTTCTAATAATACCGCGATCGTTAGCCTCATATAAATCAAATACTGGGTGCGGCTGAAACTCATCTTGTAAGGATAAATTTTCAATATTATCATCAGTGACTTTACCATTATAATGATATACACGCTGTCCCTCTGGAATATCATCGCAAAACAACGTGTAAATAGAATCTTTTCTAAACATTGTAATCCTCTCGGCATTATCTCCCTTTACACTAATATTATAACCCGTTGACGTTAATTTGCCAACAGGTATTCTAGTTTTAATGTTAATAACCGAACCAATTACATTTCCAGCGTATAAGTTATACTTTGGGTGAATTTGATAAATCTCTTGCTCACGTGCGCTTGTCAGATTTACTGTCATTATATTATAGGTAATATTTTTTATCTCTAATTGATTTTTAGCGCATGCGCAGTGTGAGATAAAGTTATATTTTGGGTGAACTTGATATGTTTCTTGCTCACATGTGTTTGTTAGATTTGCTGTCATTATATTATAGGTGATATTTTTTATCTCTAATTGATTTTTAGCGCATGCGCAGTGTGAGGTAAAGTTATGTTTTGGGTGAACTTGATATGCTTCTTGCTCACATGTGTTTGTTAGATTTGCTGTCATTATATTATAGGAGATATTTTTTATCTCTAATTGATTTTTAGCGCATGCGCAGTGTGAAAAAATTATCAATTAGATATTACATTATAGTATAATAATGTTAAAATTGCGTGATATAGCTAAGAGAAGCTTTATGGGAGAACCTAATAAAATAGCGACTGCTTTTGCAGGTTTTGATAATAGTTATCAGTTTGATAATCAAATTGTTTTAGTAAATTTTACTGCAACTAATCTTTACCACCTATTACAGACAATTGTAAAACGTGAGCTCGAAAAACACAAAAGTATCAGATTATTTGTGCAATATCATGTTATATTTTCAAAGTTAGTTATAATGGAAGAATTAACTAACAAGGAAATTGCAGAACCTTATATGAACGCAAAATCAAGACGTGTTTTGCTTGGGACTGATCTGTTATCACTATCTGATGAAATACACCAAGAAATTTGGAAAAAAATAGAGGAATTTAGTCAATTAGGTTCGGGTTGGAAGTTTGAAATGATCAAAGGAATATTGTTTCACACGATGAAATATAATGTATTACGAGGTAGTTCATACGTCGACTTGCCACCAAAAATAAAAAGTAAAAGATGTTGTATAAACATCAAAAACGTAGATAACAAATGTTTCCAATGGGCTGTTCTTTCCGCACTATTTCCAGCAGAAAAAAACGCTACTCGTGTTGAAAGGTATATCAGTCATGTGTCTAGATTAAATTTTAAAGATATTAACTTTCCAGTGGCAGAAAATCAAATACCAAAATTTGAAAAGCAGAATAACGTTTCAATTAACGTTTTCGGACTAGATGAAAAGGAGGACGTATATCCGAGATATATTTCAGAAAAAGCTTCACAATCAACTATAAATTTACTGTACTACAAAAATCATTATGTTTGGATTAAAAACTTTAACGGACTAGTTGGTAGACAGTACAATAAGGATAAGAACAAAAAGTTCTTTTGTTACCGCTGCTTGCATGGCTGTACAAACAATGAAACATTACAAAAGCATTTGCAGTACTGTAGTGATGTGCAAAGAATAACAATGCCATCTAAAAAAGATAGTGTGTTACAGTTTGTCCATCATAATCACAAACTAAAAATTCCTTTCGTCATATACGCTGATTTCGAATGCCTACTTCAACCTGTACTTGGTGTAGAAAATAATCCTAATCAATCGAGTACAAGAAAAGTTCAAAATCATGTTCCGTGTGGAGTAGCGTATAAGGTAGTTTGTTGTACTGATTCTAGATTATCTAAATCAATCCAACTCTATCGTGGTAAAAATCCAGCTGTCTGGCTTCTCAAGCAGTTGATTAATGAAGTTGATAATATATTTACTCATTTGAAAAAAGTAACGCCAATGTTAAAATTAACACCTCAACAAGAATCCAATCACGAGCAAGCAGAAATTTGTCATATTTGTGAGAAAGCTTTTGACGATGATAAAAAAGTACATGACCATTGTCATTTGACTGGACAATATCGTGGAGCGGCTCATAATCAGTGTAATTTAAAATTTCATGCTCCAGATATTATTCCGGTTATTCTTCACAATTTTCGAGGATAGGATAGCCATATTATAGTAGAAGCTTTTGGTAATCCTGAGATAAAAGCTTATCTAAAACTCGATAACGTCATCAAATGCATCCCAAATAATTTTGAAAAGTACATGTCAGTTACGCTAGGTAAATTACGTTTTATTGACAGCCTGCAGTTTATGGCAGCCTCGTTAGATGAGTTAGTGAAAGGTTGTAGTAAATTTGATAACCTAAGAGACTGTTTTGGAGATAAATTTAATCTACTAGCTAAAAAAGGAGTTTTTCCATACGAATACCTCGACGATTGGAGTAAATTTGATGAAATATCTTTACCTGACAAAGCCAAATTTTACTCACAACTTAAAAACGAAAATATAACCGATGACGAGTACAGGTATGCACAAAATATCTGGAAAGAGTTTGATTGTAAGACTTTTGGTGATTATCATGATTTGTACTTGAAAACTGACGTGTTATTATTAGCAGATGTTTTTGAAAGTTTTCGTGAAATGAGTTATAATAATTATGGACTAGATCCTTGCTGGTATTATTCTGCCTCTGGGTTGTCATGGGATGCTTTGCTAAAGTTTAGTAAGGTAAGGTTAGAATTACTGACAGATGTGGATATGTTCAATTTTATCGAAAAAGGTATCCGAGGTGGTATTAGCGTGATAACAAAAAAATATGCTGAAACAAACAACAAATACCTGAAACAGTATAACCCTGACCTTCCTTCGAAGTATACAATTTATCTAGATTGTAATAATCTTTACGGTGGTTCGATGGCAAAACCAATGCCTTTTAGCGGATTTCATTGGATCACGGTTGATCGATTTCTATCAGAGACAGAAAAAAAGATACCCGATGATGTTTCCTATTTCGTTGAAGTTGATCTTGATTATCCAAATTCGCTACACAAATTACATAATGATTACCCTTTCTGTGCGGAATCGATGGTAATAGATTATAGTTTGTTATCAAAAGAACAACAAGCGTTAGCATCACCAAGGCAACATTCCATGGTCAAGAAACTAGTACCAAATTTACTTGATAAGAAAAATTACGTTTTGCATTACAAAGTTTTAAAACAAACAGTCGATGCTGGTCTTGTGTTGAGAAATGTTCATCGTGTACTAAAATTTAATCAGTCGCCGTGGATGAGAGGTTACATTAACTCGAACACTTCAAAAAGAGCTGTAGCGAAAACAGAGTTTGAGAAAAACTTCTTTAAACTGATGAACAATTCCGTTTTTGGTAACACGATGGAGAATATTAGGAAACGCGTAAATATTGAAATAGTTAATGATGTCAATCGCAGAAACAAACTTGTGTCAGACGATGATTTTGTGAGCATGAAAATATTTAATGAAAATCTTGTTGCGATACAAAGAAGAAAAACAAATCTAAAACTAAACAAGCCGATCTATGTTGGAGCTGCAGTGTTAGATTTATCAAAGTGGATGATGTACGATTTTCATTACACTTTTGTTAAAAATCAGTGGCCGGCTAGTAGATTATTGTTTACTGATACTGATTCACTCGTATATGAAATCGAATGTGAGGACATCTATCAGGATATGTATAATAATCGACATCTGTTTGATCTTTCAGATTATCCACGTGACAGTAAATTTCATGACGACACAAATAAAAAGGTTATTGGTAAGTTTAAAGATGAAATGAACTCGAGCGCTATCAAATACTTTATCGGATTACGTAGTAAAATGTATGCCGTATTGTTAGATAATAATAAAATAGCGAAAAAAGCCAAAGGTCTACCTCGTGATTTTGTTAAAAAGTTTATGAAATTTGATGACTACAGGTATGCGCTTGATGGTGGTGTTAGTTTTATGAGAGCTATGGCAATTCGAACTAATCATCATAAACTCGAAACAGATGTCATTATCAAACCTGGATTGTATAATTTTGATGACAAACGCTATTGTGAAAATGGGGTAGATACATTTGCCCTTGGGTAGTGTTATGATGATAGATCTATACTCGACATTATCTTTTCCAACTGAAATTTTATCTAAACTTATAAAATAATGTTTGAAAATTTGACAATGACAAATAGCTACAATAGTAACATCAAATATCTAATGATGGACGGTAAACAATTGACAGTTGAATTTAATAATGAAACATCAGGTATATGTTTTAATGGAACATGTGACAAGTTAAAACTTTCGCTCATCAGATCTGATGACAGCATGTATTTCAATTATCTCGAACAATTGTATCAAAAGTTGCTAACGGAATTTAAAAACTTTCACAGCCCCATTAGCCAACAAAACTATACTAAACTCACAATTGATCTCGATCGGTCAAAGGTATATTTTATCAACAAAAAATATCCTCTGAACAAACCAGAAATGAAAGATCTGTTTGAGTCCCGTCGCTGTGTGAGTGGTAAAGTAAAATTTAGTATCTATAGTCGTGATAGTGAAATATTTTTAATATCAACAGTTGAAACATTAATCATTGTTAACGAGATATAAAATAATATCATTTTCATTCTAATGCTAGTTTAATTTCCACCTTGTTAACTGAAACATTCTAATGCACAGTTTAATTTTCATCCTGTTATCTTGTGGTAAAAACCCGTTTGCCGTCTTTAGAATAATTGTATTCCACACATGCGCTGTTCTAACAAATTAGTCACCTCTGTGTAAAGAGCTTATCGCATTCCAACACCTGTTGTTTTGTTTGGTTACAAAATACCTGTTTACATAGTAGTAGTAGGGGGGAAAAAAAGAGGTGGGGGAGGGTGAGTCAAAACCCTGTTTTATTTTGGAAAAAAAGGGGGTGGGGTGGGGGATAATTTAGGACTATAATTTATACTTGTTTGGAGGGTAAAAAAAACAAAGTGAGTTGAAAACCTGGTTTTTCTCTACTACTCTCATAACAGTTGCCATTTAAAATTTCATGCTCCAGATTTTATTCCTGTAGTTTTACATAACTTTCGTGGCTATGACAATCACGTTATTGTAGAAGTTTTGGTGATGAAAATATTAAAGCTAAACTAAATTTAAATAAGATAATAAAATGTATTTCAAATAAGTTTGAAAAGTATATGTTAGACACGCTCAGAAAGTTACGCTTTATTTACATTATGCAATTTTTGGCAGCATCATTAGATGAGTTTGTTAAATGTTGCAGCAAGTTTCCTAACCTATTTACTTCAACGAAAACTATGTCGATCTAACAAGAAAGGTATCTATCCGTACGAGTATCTTGATGACTGAAGCAGATTTAATGAAACTTCTCTACCCGACAAAGACAATTTTGCTCGCAACTCAAAAATGAAAATATCACAGATGACGAATACAAATATGCAGATGATATTTGAAATAAATTTAGTTGTAAAACATTTAGTGATTATCACGATTTATATTTGAAAACAGATGTATTATTGATAGCAGATGTTTTCAAGAATTTTCGTCATTACTCAAACAAATTACGGATTAGACCCTGTTGGTATTTTTCTGCTGCAGAGCTGTATTGGGACGCTCTACTAAAAACTAGCAAAATATAATTAGATCTCTTAACGGATGTCAATATTTTTAACTATCGAAAAGGTGTCAGACACGGAACTAGCGTTATAGCAAAAAAATGCATTTGCTAAAAATAAAAATTCCATCGAGTTAAAATATTCATCTAGATTTTGTGAATCTTCTCGGATGAAGGATGTAACTGCCAATGCCTTGTGGCGGGGTTCATTGGATTACTCCTGAATTATTTATTAGAGAAACTGAAACATTTTATTTAGAAAAATTAATTTTGATTTTTCAAATTTTTCATCTTTTGTTGTAGTATCTTAGGTAGCGTAACGATCTACAAAACGAGTACCCCTTTTGCGCAGTCAATGATGATTGAAACTAGTTTATTATCGCCTGAGTAACGACAACAGCAAATATTATATGGTTTATAAGCTAGTTCCAAATTTGTTACTAAAACGAAATTCAGTTATGCATTAAAAAATTAAAGGAAGAAGTAGATGGTGGAATAATTCTCAGAAATGTCCATCGCATGTTAAAGTTTAACCTGTCGCAGTAGATGGCAAATTATATCGACTTAAATAGCAAACGTCGTGATGTGGCTAAATTTGCAAAAAGAAACTTATTCAAGTTAATAAACAAGTCTGTATTTGATAAGGCGATGGAGAATTTTTTTTAAAAAAAATTCGATATTAATTGATAATGACATAAATCACAGACATAAATTATTTAACGTTAATGGTCTGTCAGTATGAAAATATTTAACAAACATTTTGCTGCAATGCAAGACGAAATACAAATTTAAAGTTAAATAAACAAATTTAAGTTGGTGCAGCTGTACTTAATTTATCAAAGTGACTGATGTGCTATTTTCATTGCAATTTTACCAAAGGGCAATAAACAGATTCGTAGTTGCTATTTACTGACACGAACTCGCTAGTTTACAATATAAAATGTGGAAATATCTATAATGGCATTTACAATAATAAATATGTATTGGATTTTTAATATTATCCACCATGTAGTGGATTTCTAGATAATTCGAACAAGAGGTATATCGGAATATTTAAGGACAAACATTTATGTGTGTGCCGGTAAGAGTGTTTGCAGGATTAAGAAGCAAAATTTATGTTATTATATTAGATGATAATAGACTGATAAAGTTGTTGTTGTTGATGTGGGGTTTAATGCCATTTTTCAGCACAGGAAAGGCTATACATGGCGGCCAGTATTAATGGTGGAGGAAGAAACCGGGAAATCACCGGAAAGAACCACCGACCCACGAGAAGCTACTGGCAAGCTTTCTCACATATCCACATTCGCCGAATCTTAGACTCGAACCCACGCAGATAGAGGTGAGATGGCAGTGATCCGTAACGGACAGCGCTTTAGACCACTCGGCCACTCGGAGCATAAGACTGAAAAAGAGAGATAAGTTATCCCTCACAGATACCTAAAAAAGATGATGAATTTTGACGATTTCAAAACTATTGTCATTAAAACGAATCATCATAAACTCAAAAAGAATACAATGATAAAACGTGTGCTAAGCAATTTAGATGATGAAAGGTATTGCGTAGATGGAATTAATACACTCGCACTTGGACATTATGCAAATAATATTGTCTAAACATTAGAAATACTGTTTGAAAGTTTAACATTTGTCGATGGGGTTAATATGAAAATAAAAATAATAATTAATAACCAACAATTTTCATTTGAATTTAATGTGAAAATGTCCGGTATATTTTCAGTACATTTGACAGAAGCAAACTCTCTCTTATCAGATCTGATAATTGCAAATATCTTTATTATCTCCAAAGGTTAAGAGATGCATTTGCGTTAACAGATGACAATTTGCATAATCAAATAAGCCAGAGTTAGTTTTAAAAAATCAACATACACTTGAACAGGTCAAATGCTTTTGGAAAAGGTAGCAAGTATCTTCTCAGTAAAGTAACAATGAAAGAGTTGCTTGAGTCTCGCCGTAAAGTATCTGGTATGGTTATATTTAATTTATATAAACATGACAATACATTACACTTAATGTCAAACGTAGAAACATTGTATTGGATAGGAAATATAAAGCTTATTTAAATAGTTTAAAATATTTTGTACATTATCTAACATAGCATATATGACTTAGACTTTACACAGTAAAATTTTGTTTGTAATTTTATCTATAAACGTAGAATCAGTGAGCTTTAGTCATTTTGTCCCAAATTTTTTTGTATTCACTGTATTTTAGACAAGCAAGACAATTCTGTTAAGCACTAGAAAAAATAGTTGCTCAAGATTGACAAATCTTTTAATATGTATTACATGATCAAGATACATAACTCTGTAAATCATACTTAACAACAAAGATGTCAGCTGTTATATAAGACTAACATTGTTTGCTTTATCGAGATGAATTTCAACTTCTCTAGAATGTAATTAACTCGAGAAGAGGGCAGACAGACAGACAAACGGATAGACAGACAAACAAATGGAATAATGGACGAACAGACAGACATAGATAGAGACAGACAAACGGACAGATAGACAGACACAAAGCCAAGTTATATATATATATATATATATATATATATATATATATATATATATATATATAACCGAATTTCACAGCTCAGTATTAGAATGTTGGATTTTCGTACTGGCACTCTGAATTAGATTTCCATCGCGGACGAAATAGATGGCTAGAATTCTGGATATTACCCTCGCAATTGTTGAAATGAAGGAATCGAGAGAACTACATCCGCATCCAACAAACAAAATGCACTATTCCGCCATGTAAACTCATGTTGGGTTCGCTATAGCACTCCCAAGGAGTTGCCCTGGTGGGAGAGTGCACGAAATGTGTTGGACGTAGATAAGGCTTTTTGGTTAGGGTACGTAAATATAAGTTTGTGTTGTGGGTTTCTACCATGTGTGTGTCTGTTTGTGTGTGTGTCTGTGTGTGCGTGTGTGTTGCCGTCCAAAAATAAACAGCGGGATGATGTGAGATCGTGACCTTGTGATTTCACTAAAGGCGTACCCCACACAAGTGCCATTCGCAAAGATACGTCGATAGACTACAAGTTAAACCTCATTAGGTTCCTGGTTACAACAATGACCTTTGAATAGTTTGTCATCTAAGTTTCTAAATTTTCGGTTTCGTATATTTGTGAATTCTATGGACGGAATGTTCTAATAAAAATGAAGAGCATCGTTCGCCACAAAAAGATTTTATCTAAAACTGACTGCCCTCTAAGTTTCTAAAGTTTCGTCATGTATATTTAGAAATGTCGCCTTGGGTGTATGTCTGAAAGAGACTCTTAGATCCTCGTTAGGTTTATCTAATATAACTCTTGGAGTGGTACAGCTAATGCCATTCTGCTGTTTATTTTTGTCTTTTTGTTTAGAAATATCATATCATTTTCAATCGCGAATTCCCATACCGAGCCATATTTTCTTAATGCATGGAGACATACATTTTAGTGCAATCGCTTATTTTGGATTTTATACCTGTATAAGCAGACACCGATTTGATATAATTAAATGTCTTATAAAATCTGTAAGATCTAATCAAACAAGTCGGGTTGAGAATTATATATATATATATATATATATATATATATATATATATATATATATATATATATATATATATATATATATATATATATATATATATATATATATATATATATCACTTGTTTAGTATAACATGTTTGTCTAAAAAAATAAATTTTATTTTGGCTAATAAGTATATGAGACTGTGAAGTAGTATAGATAATTAAGCTGAACCTGTCCCAGAGATACCCCTACCCTAACAAAACATATTTTTGTCAGAAATAGGTTAGAATAGCCTTATCATGTGAAAGTCGTCATTTTGACTTAGAAAGGACTGCGGACAAAATATGTTAATGTATAATGTTGTTTGGGATAGAGGGGGACTCAAAGAGGACCATCAACTATCAATACTACTCTGAAGATTGATTCAAAATCCATTTTTTTTTATCGAAACTTCCTTTCTGGTATTTTCTTGAATGCAATCTTGAAAGCTTTCTCTTCCTTTTGTCTTCCATATTATAAACGTTTAAAATTTTTTAATTCTGATAAGTTTTCCCCATATAATTTTGTTCTGAAGATTATATTTCCCCGTTTGCCGTGGGCTATTGCTAATCATTTGCTACAGAAGCATTTATTATACAGAATCGGCTGTTACGTCACATTTCTGACTGCCAGATCTTATGCATTTGGTACTTCGAAGAGGACTGTGTTTTTGCCAAACTGTAATGCAGACTTAGTTCTATCCTTTAATGCCTACATGTCAATTTCATAATCAGGGTAGTCTATCTATAATAGTTGGCTGAAAATGCTGTCTGGTCCTGAATTGGTTAATGCAACAATGAAGTTGTTAACAAACTTTATTTTATTCATTTCAATGTCACATAATGGATCATAGATTTTCAATCTATATGCCTTTAGTTTCGTGCTGTATGATGTTGATGACAAGGTTGTGGCAATCGTTTAGACTTTTTCCCAACATTCCATGTATACAATTTGCTGGTAGATGCACGTGGATTATATCCAAACTGAAGAATATAATCTTCCAAGGTAAAAAGTAAAGAAATATGATAGCAACTGCAGATAGATGAAACTTTGTAGTCCCAAGATGCATTCCTTACTTTCCCTGAGAGTGTTGCTAGAGTCAATCATACATATACACAGCTTGTTGCATGTGCAATGCCAATGCAGATGATTTTAAGAAACAAACGGCCATCTTTATAATTATCTTGCATTTTGCCACATAACAACATTTTCGACTTATCAACATATGATTTGATGTGTTGAAGTTAATCATGTTGCCCTCACTTTCATTATCAGAGGTATTAATTAAAGTCAATGTAGTGAGAGTCGATAGCAACTAGAATTATCAGTTCCACTTCGTTTAAAGTATTTTGCTTAAACTAAACAATAAGCAAGGTATTGATAAATGCAGAAAAATAAACATTTCTCTATTTAGATATAGATGCCTTTTACGAAGATCTTTTCGCAAAGGTCTTAGTAATATTCTGTACTATGGCCGGGATATGAGAGAGAGAGAGAGAGAGAGAGAGAGAGAGAGAGAGAGAGAGAGAGAGAGAGAGAGAGAGAGAGAGAGAGAGAGAGAGAGAGAGAGGGAGGGAGGGAGAGAGAGAGGAGAGAGAGAGAGAGAGAAAGAGAGAGAGGGGGGAGAGAGGGGGGAGAGAGGGGGGAGTTCGCTCGTAAATGTGTAGATACAGCTATATATTTGATGAAATGGCGACGCGAAGAGGTGGGGATGGCTGTAAGGAGGCAGGGTACAGTTTCGTAATTTGGCCCCTGGCAAATTTTTTAACTTAAGGCTATGCTGTAACTTTTTCAGCAATTATTGTCTACTGATTAAAGATATGGATATATTTGTGAACTAGGTGTTTCGGGCTTGTATTGTTCTTGAAATTGATGTCGGGCATGTACACCTTCCATAGTTACTATATGATGATAGTGAAATACCAATAGTTGTCTAGGAAGAAGAGCTAGCCTCTCATAGCAGTAAACATGTGGGTTTGGGACAAGGAACAAATCTCAAAAACTGCTTGGATGACAACTATTTTCAACTGCATCAGCCTGTTTAGTACACACTGTTTGGCAGAATTGTAATCTAGGAAAAGGGCTTGTGTTTGCAATGTGAGTACCACATGGTGTTAAAAATGACCTTCGGACATGAAAATTGCAGGTATAAATTTTGGGTTGGGGTGCATAAACTTCTTCTGCTATGAACTGCCACTGACTTCTCTGGTCAAGTGGATAATATTTTTATACTTTGTTTTAATATAGGTATCTCAAAATATGGACATTCTTGACCTCACTTGTGTATTTGATTTTTAATGATTTTTTATACTAGATCACTGATTGCGGCATTAAATTTGTACATAACAACTGGTCCTTGCCCCATAAGGAAGAGAAGCGTCTGACCGATTCTAGATGAGACTAAGGAAAAAGAGAGTGTCTGATTCTGGAACGGACTCATTTTACTGTGGGCAGCTGCGACATTTATACACGTCCGTCCCTATATAACTAGAAAAAACTCTCACACCCCACATGAAAAGACGTGAATCGTAAATTTGAAGAAATTGTCGACAATTGAATTGTAGACGATTGAAATGCCTATTAACAGCTTGTCTTGAAGCCTAACATTTTTTGACGTTAACCTTTAAAATGCATACTAGCTCACACTAGCGTGATCTTTACCACACCATGGAACAGCTACAACTCGAAAAGAATCTCACTGTTGTTTAGTGCAAAATTGCTTTTAATATAATCTAATGAGTACTTACTTTTAAATACGATTTTAGAGGGATTTTAATCATAATACATTTACAAAAAGATTGCATCTTGATATACATATATTATTGTAAACGTGTTTATTTTAGTAAACTATGTCAAATGCATTTACCAACATAATTTGGGGGTAAATCAGTAGAAACATTATCCTATTAGCACTGTTTGCCCAACAGCAACACAAAATAAAATATAACATCAAAATTATTGATGCTGGTATCAATGGTGTAACAGAAAGTATATATACACTTACAAACGAAACATAATTGGTAAGAAGTAATTAATTGCGTTCGAGATATTTGTGCGTTCAGTCAATTAATTAAATTTCTTAGTTATCTAAAAATAGTTTTGAACAGCCACACATAATTGTGTGTTGTTTTCTACAGTTACCATAGGTATGCCAAATATTATTAGTCACAAGAGCAAAAGGGAGCTATATGATTTCATCTCCAAGATTATTATTTGATGGCTAAAATTCGAATATTTTGTACAATATAATAATACAATATAATTTATATATATAATTGATATAAATATAATTAATAAGGGAGCTATATGATTTGATCTCCAAGATTATTATTTGATAGCTAACATTTGAATATTTGGTACACTCTAGAATAAACTATTTTGCATTCTCAATTTTACCACTTGAGCAATACTTATTATTAGATACATGATTCGTATATATATATATATATATATATATATATATATATATATATATATATATATATATATATATATATATATATATATATATATATATATATATATATATATATATACAACCGATTGATTTGTATCTTGACTTGATATTCGATTTCAGATATACAATGTTGTACTGCATGCACTATGTCTTTTCTTTTGGTTTATATATTTATGTATTTTATATATTTGTATCCATTGTTACATATATGTACCTTTGTAGAGAGCACTTAATCATTATTTTGTTTAAATTTAGTTTAGATGATAACAATGAGAAGAACAAATGAAATCCAAAATTATGACAGCACATACAAAAAGGGAAAAATATTTTCGATAATTTCGATATTCTTTTTGTTGGCTTTCTTCTCATTTAAAAGGAAAATCTTTACGTTTATCGTTTATATTCAGTAAGACCTCTAGCTATATGATCTATAGCTATCAAATTGATTTCAGTAAGGAGTAATATCGCGGAAGTATGCTGTTACATCATTTCAAAAAGTTGATTATATTTGTTAGCTCGTTCGGAAAAAGCAGAATATATGCTTCAACCCTTTTGGAAAAGCTTGATTTTAATTAATTAGCCCATTAAGATAAGGTTGATTCTATTCATTAACCCGTTTGGATAAAGTTGATTCTATTTATTAACCCATTAGGGTAAAGTTGATTTTACTTGTTAGACCATTAGGATAAAGTTGATTCTATTTATTAACCCGTTCGGATAAAGTTGAATCTATGTGGGTGCCCATTCGGATGAAGTCGATTTTTTTTCTTAACCCACTAGGATTAAGTTCATTTTATTTATTAACTGATTCGAAACATGAATGTGGCTGACACTGGATTATCTATCAACACAGTCATTGATCACTTCAAAGTTTTATTGTCATTATCCAGATGTCTTATCAAAACGTATAACAACAGAACAACAACAAAAAATTAGTATTTAAACAAGCTGACATAAAGGCAAATATGGCGTTCTCGGATGTGCACAGCTACCCTGATATACTCGAGTGCTAAAAATCATAGCGTTTATACGCGTAATCTTCTTTATCCTACAGTCGATATCAAACAACTTATAGTCGACACACAGTCTGCTCTATTTTACAAAAATGTAGTAATCTCGATCAATAACCAGTGCAATCAAATGTACATCGTGTATATTTGCAATCTCAAGACAGCATGTCCCGTTTCCAAAAATCCTCACGTCACTGTCATTTTAATCTGATGGGATTTTACTTGAACGGAGCTCGTAAGAAGTACACGTAGTCACAAATTCGATCGGGGGTTGCAATTTCATCTTTCAGAGCATTCATGAAGAAAAAAAACATGACCCATGCATAAAAGAAACGGATATTCAAACTGTCGAAAACTTATTATAGGTGTGTAATTACTGGAATATTTAAAAGAATAATTGTCCTTAAAATAATTCTTTACATTAAATTAATGCTTCTTATTATAATTATGCATGCGTAAGGGAGAATACTTAATTGACTCAATGCTTCGTGAAGTAGCTAAATATCTCATTTGAAGAAGGGATTAACAATGTTTCCCGCCGTATAGTGTACAAGAATGTTTGGTTTTGGTGTTTTACTGCACAGTAACACATGTAGTTATTGAATGACAGTGCAAATGGCTGGTTACCAGACATTTTAGTCCGATTCAAGTTCCTCTAAGAAAGCTTGTATGGATTTTTGTTATATATGTGACATCAGAATCGTTTCATTAAGATAAATAATTTGTAGTCCTAAACGAGGATAAAGTGTTCCGAAATTGAAATGGTCTACTAGGAATTTTAAGCAAGATATGAAGAAATATAGAATGTTCTTATAATCGTTCTTCAATCTATCATGTGCAAATTAATGTTTGTAAATAATTTTAAAAACGTTAGAAGCAACTGTATTTCTGAAGAAAAAGAAATGAACATTATACCAGATTTAAAAAAGTGCAGGGATATAACACTCGGCTGAATTATATTGTATGTTAAATTTAGCATGATGAATCGTTTTTCCCAATGAAATCTGGAACTTAACGAGGCGTGGAAAGAGAAAGCGACTTCAATATTATACATGGATAACTTCTAAGAAAGAATTGAAATTATCATGAGGTTGCCTTGAGTGAATAAACTTCCTTGTTATGCTGAGTCGGTCAATATTAAAGTTTGTGAAGTACACTTCTTTATTATTTCAACTATATGGGATTGTCAAACTTTGTATTAATGGTAGTTGTTAATTTTGAGGTGCTTGTTTATATGAAAAATTGGTCACGTTGACTAAATCCTCAGATCTGTCTAGTCATTTACGGCGCTGAGGTAAGTGATCATATAACAAAGGAATGAGTGTTATTCATTATATAAGTTATGAGGTTTGATATCGCGTAATATTGATCAATAGTGATCTTTGCCAGCCATTATCTAATTCACAAAATCAGGTTAAGTACATGCCGTAGATATAAGAAGTCGAGGCGGTTTGTATAACCGCAGTTGACTCTTCTAAATTTAGTTGTTGTTGTTGTTGTTGGGCTTAACGCCATTTTTTAGCACACGATAGTCTATACATGGCTGCCGGTATTAACGGTGGAGGAAGAAGCCGGGAAATCTCCTGAAAGAACCAACGACCCACGAGAAGCTACTGGCAAGCTTTCTCACATATCCACATTCGCCGAATCATAGACTCGAACCCACGCAGAGGTGAGATGGCAGTGATCCGTAACGGACAGAGCTTTAGACCACTAGGACACTCGGGGCCCCTCTTCTAAATTTAGTCAAGGTTAACTAGACCTATATAATTTTTATGTATACCTGATATTTGTCTTTATCTTACATATACATGAAATAAATTTCAATGCATACAAAGAAATGATGCTACCTATAATATGTCTTAAAATGTTTGTCCGATGAGAATAATCTTATGAAATAACATCCGTTATTTGTCTATATTTTTACGAATATGAAATTATATTGCTTGTGTGTTTGTTTTAAAATTCTTTTTTATTTCAGTTTTGTTTCAGTACATTTTATGGCAATGATTATTTGTACGGCAATTGATATTAATATTTAGTAAATTAAGTTTTATAAGAACGTAAAAGGTATTAAATTAACATTATTTTTTCTCACTTGGGTTGAAAGATTTTGTAAAGATCTAGTAAAGACGATTGGTCATTACCATGATCATTTGGACCCGCATATTAGTTGAACTGTAAACAGTCTTTCCTTTTTATATTTTCCACTTGAGAATTTGGTTCTTTGATAGGTCTATTCTAGCATACGTGATAAATAACATTTTTTGTGATGTTCAAATTAAAAATCACGTAGCCTGTCACGTGAGCTACCATGTGGATCTAAAATCGCGGTTTTAAAAAGACGCTTTCTATTAATTTGTTTTTTTAAATCTTGAAGGTGCAAGAGGTTTCAATTCTTGTTGCCAATTTCTTTCTGGAACATAATCTGGTTTTTGGAATTAAATAATTTATTTTCTAGAAAACTAAGCAAATGTACTTTTCTGGAAAAGTTCTGGGAAAAAGAAATTCAGTGGAAATTCATTTTGGAGTTTAACGGAAACATTATAATCTGTGAATCAATTGAGGATCTTTTATCATCAGGACAGGTATCACCTTACTTCATCGCCTTCATATTAAAATTTCATCGAGATTCGAGCCTGGAATCTATTAGAACAGTTTAGTGACAGGAATTGTATTTTTCAATCTTATGATTAAATTCTGGACTATGTTCACAAACCGTAAGTCTTATTCTAATTTTTACATTGCTTTCAAACGATATAAATTATTTTGTTAAAATATACAAAGCTTGTCGGAATCTCTCCAGTGGCTTAGTGGTTACAGCGTCCTCTCAGATGCGGAAGGTCGTGGGTTCAATACCCGGCCAAGTCATACCAAAGACTTACAAAAATGGTACTAACAGCTGCCTCTCTTGGCGCTCAGCATTAAGAGTTTAGTGTTAGGACTGGTCGGTCTAGTGTCAGGATAATGTGACTAAGTGGGACATTATGCTACATGTCTGCTGCATGATGCCCCATTGCTAGACATTACTGTAAACCGCCCCACTGCAAACATCGTAGCGACATGAATAAAATGTTTGTAAAAGCTACATTAAAAATCAAAATCACATCACATCACATCACATCACATCACATCACATCACATCACATCACATCACATCACATCACATCACATCACATCACATCACATCACATCACAAAGCTAGTTGACTTCACTCTTTTCTCGTTTTTTTTTTTTTTTTTTTTGTACGAGCATACACATAAATATATAATGCATATTCGTATGACAGGCATTTAATACTACGTACCAGAAATGCACGATTGATATTTTTAGCAACAGAAGATAATAATCCAGTTTAGTGCAGGCACGAACGAGTACACAAAGAAAATGAATCTTGAATTGACCAATTTTTTTAAATATTCATTCGAAGCTAAGGCATTATAAAATGTGTTCCAGGTTTTAAGAGTAGATTTGTACAAAATAAACACATAAGTAAACAAATAGCAAGACTGTTATTATTATATTTGGAATTAAAAACAAACATTTGTATATATTTCACCATTATGGAAAAGAGAGTAATTGTCCAATAATTGTTTTCGAACAAACGTCTAATGGGGAGCTACGGCATGATAGTTTTATACAAGATGGGGAGCTACGGCATGATAGTTTTATACAAGATAAGCCATCATAACTTTATTAAAAATATTACTTGACACAAATATAAGCTTTCCAGAGTATATTTCAGCTTCATTTGATAACAGTGCATTTTTCCCAAGAATGGGAAAGAGATCACTTGCGACTTAGTTAGACTGAAATAGATATTCTATTCTTCCTTATGTTATCATTTGAGGAATTATGTGCATGGCAACTACTGAAAAACCTCAGATAACACACATCCACACGTATGCAATCAGATAACACACATCCACACGCATGCAATCAGATAACACACATCCACACGTATGCAATCAGATAACACACATCCACACGCATGCAATCAGATAACACACATCCACACGCATGCAATCAGATAACACACATCCACACGCATGCAATCAGATAACACACATCCACACGCATGCAATCAGATAACACACATCCACACGTATGCAATCAGATAACACACATCCACACGCATGCAATCAGATAACACACATCCACACGCATGCAATCAGATAACACACATCCACACGTATGCAATCAGATAACACACATCCACACGCATGCAAAAAGCAATTAAGATCCCATGGTTCAAATGCACTAAAACTGGCAATGTTTCTTGCTAGGCTAATGCAGACGAACAGTCGTTACAGTAAGGTCCTTGGTCTATTATTGTCCCAAACATTGTGCAGATTATATAAAGAGGGATATATAAATATAATCTTTTCAATATATATAATTGCTAAAGACCAATTTTGCGCATGAAGGAATTTCTATCTATATTTATTTTGACCAGATACAATCGTTGCAGATTCAAACTGAAAAATTCGAATGTCTCGTATAATATCAATGTTTAACGGTAACAACTAAATTCATTATTATATATTAAGCTCCATTGAAATGGCAAAAATGCATATCTCATTTGAGAAAACTCCGCCTTGTGCTACAGTTATAGACATATCACTCACTATTATCTACCTCATTATTATCAAGTATTTGGATGAAGACCTACCGTCTGGTTCCTATGTATGTATGTATGTATGTATGTATGTATGTATGTATGTATGTATGTATGTATGTATGTATGTATGTATGTATGTATGTATGTATGTATGTATGTATGTATGTATGTATGTATGTATGTATGTATGTATGTATGTATGTATGTATGTATGTATGTATGTAGGTATGTATGTATGTAGGTATGTAGGTAGGTAGGTAGGTAGGTAGGTAGGTAGGTAGGTAGGTAGGTAGGTATGTATGTATGTATGTATGTATGTATGTATGTAGGTATGTATGTATGTAGGTAGGTAGGTAGGTAGGTAGGTAGGTAGGTAGGTAGGTAGGTAGATAGATAGTTAGGTAGGTAGGTAGGTAGGTAGGTAGGTAGGTAGGTAGGTAGGTAGGTAGGTAGGTAGGTAGGTATGTATGTATGTATGTATGTATGTATGTATGTATCTATGTATGTATGTATGTATGTATGTATGTATGTATGCATGCATGCATGCATGCATGCATGCATGCATGCATGCATGTATGTATGTATGTATGTATGTATGTATGTATGTATGTATGTATGTATGTATGTATGTATGTATGTATGTATGTATGTATGTATGTATGTATGTATGTATGTATGTATGTATGTATGTGTGTTTGTATGTATTTAGGTATGCTTACTCTGATACATTCTCGTTGATGCATGAAATATCTTACAGTGTTTGTTTTATATATTGCTTTGTTCTTTTGTTTTTTATTTGGCGTTGGCTGAGTCCACTGTTTACACTATATATCACAGTTTATTTCTGGTAGATTAACGTAGAGACGGTGGTTTAACTACAAGGACGCTAAATGTACTCAGTTTATTACGACCAAATAACAAAGCGGTATCGATCTATCCACACGTAAGTCTTGAGACATATAACTTTTTTCGACAGTTGCGAATATACAAGGAATAATAATGAGTCTTGCCGACAAATAAACAAGTTTTAGGTGCAAGCATACTTCATTCGCGCTTCTGATTAATCAACATGTGTTTGTCCAGCTTGAATATTGCATGTTTACAACTACATTCTATCACTTGCTCGAAGTAATCTATTTGTTCTTCTCTGATTTTATGTATAAAACGTCGGTATAAAAAACAGTGTCACGTGACGTCTGAATTAGTCCTTTAGTCAGAGCGAGACGTTTACACAAAGTAATGTATCCTCCTTTAGGTTGTATGGAAAAGCAGCATACCCCACACCCGTTTTGAATTTCTAACAGTGACCATCAACATCATCCTTTAAAAATCTTCATAAAATTTCGTATATTTTCAACGCTGCTGCTGTCTAATAAAATGGTATCGAATATACAAAACAAAATGAAGACATTCACATAATTCTTTAATCGAGATAAATTAAAACATGATACAATATGAGATCAGTGAATCTGATACAGATAAAAGAGGTTTAATTTTGACAGTGATACAGATGAAAGGTTAAATGTTGACAGTTAATATGGTACATATACAAGGAGGTTAAATGTTGACGGTGAAAATTTTATCTTGATTGAATCTACTACAGACAAAAGGACGTTTAAAGTTGACAATGATACTGATAGAGATAAAAAGAAGTTAATTGCTGACATATAATGTGATACACATGAAAAGAGGCCTAATCTTCACGGCAAATCTGAAATTTACAATGAATCTGACACAGATAAACTGAGGTTTAATGTTGACAGTGATTCTGACACAGATAAACTGAAGTTTAATGTTGACAGTGATTCTGACACAGATAAACTGAGGTTTAATGTTGCCAGTGACTCTGACACAGATAAACTGATGTTTAATGTTGACAGTGATTCTGACACAGATAAACTGAGGTTTAATGTTGACAGTGATTCTGACACATAAACTGATGTTTAATGTTGACAGTGATTCTGACACAGATAAACTGAGGTTTAATGTTGACAGTAATTCTGACACAGATAAAATGATGTTTAATGTTGACAGTGATTCTGACACAGAGCCCTGAGTGACCAAGCGGTCTCGTTTGCTTACCATTACGAATCACTGCCGTCTCAACTCTGCGTTGGTTCGGCCATTGTGGGTACGTGAGAAAGCTTGTTAGTAACTTCCCATGGGTCGGTGTGTTTTCCTCGGGTTTCAGGGTTCTACCTCCACCAGTTGTACTGGCCACCATGTATAGCCTATTGAAGATCTCTTACGTGTCAACATATTTTACGAAAGAAAATGTGAATTCAAAACTTGTTTAATAAAGCAGTTTTACTGAATTCAACGCAAACACAAATGAGGAACTTAATTAGCCAGTGATCAATTATCTTTCCTTTGCAAGTGGGGGACAACTTTCTTAATATTATATTTGAAGTACCAACGAAATGGAATATTTTATTAAGAATGGAAAATGAATATTTTGAAATTAAATCAAATTACAGAATGATTATTTATATGACTAACAATCGAAATATTTCGTAGGAGGAATAATTGAATAAAAAAAATTGATTACTCCGCCTATTTCTATGTCTGGGGAAATATGGGTCAATGAACGGTATTAATCAAGCTTATGTCCTTTTGCATTTTCTTATTTAAGTATGTCTGAGTGCCTGACTGTTTCTGCCAATAATATTATAGTAATGTTTAGATATAACTTGAAAGAGCTTCTAATAACAAGTTAAACAAATTAAAAAATCAGACCAATAAATGCAAGATCTATAAGTCATTGGTGGCAGTCTGATATTTTTATTCACGTCAAAGATTCAATCAAATATGACTTCAAATTGACTTGAAATTGACTTGAAGTTGGTGATAAGCATTTAAGAATTATGGGGTCAGTATACTTTCATGGTCATCATCACTTAGCTTCTGGTTTTCTAGGTTTTCTTTATAATGTGCGGCTTATTATAAAAACAAACACAAACATAATCTGCAATAATAATAATAATAATAATAATAATAATAATAATAATAATAATAATAATAATAATAATAATAATAATAATAATAATAATAGTAACAACAAACAACATGGTGCTTTAATGTCCGTAGCCACATTTAAGAACAAAAAAAAAATCAACCATGATTTACCCTTCCTATAACCCACGAAATGGATTAGCATTTGTTGTGTAATATATCCATTGTTTTCTAAAAGAATTTATTGAAAACTGATTTATGTTGTTTTATCACCTTTTTGAGCCTTACGTTTAACCATTCTTCCTGTAAAACGAATATTTTCTTAAACAGTTGCTAAGAAACAAGCATATAGCGTCTGTCCTGAAAAAAAAAACATTAAAGGATAGAAAAAGACAACAAAAAAAATACATATACATAGTAGCCAAGAAAGTTCTTCGAGGATAAGTATTGAAATGCGCATGCATTACTGATATCAACATGTCGGCAGAAAAAAAAAGAAAAAAAACGTTGATTTAGCCCCAATATATGATTTTACAGTGACAGCCAATTCTACCCTTACAGTGATTACATCGTAGATATATAATTAGGACAATCATACAAATATAAAAAGTATTTTCCAAAACAAAAATGCAGACACAAGCACAGACGATATCAAATATTTTGTTTGTTTTTTAACAAATCTAACCGACTGTGCATCCACATACCAAATGAGATAACGATGACTGTGTCAAGTTTTGCTGGATCTCATCTAGTAGCCATCAACACGGATGATTGTAATTCATTGTCTTTGAAAACAATATACGAAGAATCCTTTGTCTTGTCAATGAATTTTATATCTCGCTGTAGAATGCAGCAGTGTCTTAGAGTTTTAAAATTTAGGCTTCTTGGTTTGGATACTGAATAAATTGCGTACATATAATCTCATATAAACTAACAATAAATGCACAATAACATTGTACTTTCAAACCATATTTATGTTGAGGTGGTTTCTGATCAACGTGAAAGATAGTATAACCGACATAATAAAACTTTCCAAATATGCAAACAATATCACGTTGAACATCCTTGAGAGTTGGATAGTGGCATTGAGGCTTCTTCTCTCTCATTACGCATTACTGGTAAGTTATTTTGGGACAATCTGTACTTTCTGTACAAGAATATATTTATTAGGAACAGAACTATTAACATAATTCCCAAGACAACAAGGAGACCAAGAATTAAAGCTGGTATTTGACCGCCATCGCACTTTGGAACTTCATTGGTACTGTTTCCTCCTATACTATGTTCTACATTGGTTCCAACGTAAAACAGATCAGACTCACAGCTTGGAATGCCTGCAAATAAATTAACCTTATTCAGTCAGTTCTCGTCCAGTGAGCTGTTTATAAGCATATGCGACTGATCAAATAGGATTTAAAAAATCGGAGCGATCTGTTGTACTTAAAATTATCCGATTTATTTTATTGATATATCACTGAATCTTGGCATGCAAACAAAAATTATATGAAGATTATGGATCACCTTTACTTCAACCTCCTTCAACTGAAAACCATTGCAGGCTTTAAAGTATTCAACATAACGCATATTGTAACCTACATGATACATTTAGGAAATGCCTTAAAAGTCAATTAATATCTTTCGTATTTCAATGCATTTGACAAGCAAAAATGAATACCGGTTTTCAAAGCTATTTCTTTGTTCTTTTTAAGACTAATTTTTAATTGTATAGTATAAATAGTCTCTCTAATCAGTTATTTATGTATACTTTTTCTTAGTCTTATACTTTTATGGTTGTTTTTGTTGTTGTTTTCAATCTATTAAATATACATTAAAATTTCCAGTACAAAATCGGAGGATCTCAAATGGGTAACTATTTAATAGTGAACTTATGAAAAGAATTGAATAACGTACAGCTTGCGAGCCTTGGCAAAAGCTGGACCTTATTCAACAAGTGTCATAATTTAATATTAAATCGTTACCCATTTAAGATTATTTGCATCACATAGTTTATTTCAATAGCAGTTATTTAGAAAGAAAGAAGAACGAATAATTACGTTCATTAGGACAGACACTGTACATTTTTGTTGTGTGTAAAAATTAGGCCATAGCAAAGTAAAATATTAAAGGTATTTTATAGAGATTTGCTAACCGTAAATCAAAGAATAAGCACCGTTTTAAAGAACAAAACATCTTACAAAAACAAAACATTTGTCAACACAAAATGCACCATGCATTGAAAGCAACAGTGTTTGTAATAATTGAGGGCATTGTGACTATGTATGTATAAATAACATCACACACACACACACACACACACACACACACACACACACACACACACACACACACACACACAACGCATCACCAAGAAGCTACACACTATGCAAGACTGAGTCAGGCTCACTATTTTTGGTTTCATTTTCATACAAACACACGTTCATGACATTAGCATCACGCTCACTAGAGGCATGTTTATTCGGCTTCTATTTTCTCTCAACGAATGCCATGGTTTAATGTTACACTGTGACATTCACCACCTTCATCGGTCACTTCTGACCACTGGAAGGACTATCGAACATTGTTTGGCTTTCCTACCACCTTCTTTCTCGTTTACAAAGATTCAGAAGATTTTTGCATGAACCATTGCTATATGAATAGCCTACTTGATTTTCGGCTTGCTAATATCAGCATGTTTTCCTTTAGATATTTATAACATGACTTTCATTTAAGAAATATTTAAAAGTATCAACGAATGTAAACATATACTTACTGCCAAGCTGAATCTTATTGTATAGCAAGTACGATAGACAGCTATAATTGATACTTATTCGTAAGAAAAGTAGAAGTGCTATTATGTTAAAAATAGATCCTCAGCGAATATATGTATCCTAAATGTGTTTACTAACAAAATCGTAGATTCGTCCTCCATTGAAAAGAATTGCCTCCATATATCATATATCATGCGCTGAAAAGTGGCATATATATATATATATATATATATATATATATATATATATATATATATATATATATATATATATATATATATATATATATATATATATATATATATATATTTGTGTGTGTGTGTGTGTGTGTGTGTGTGTGTGTGTGTGTGTGTGTGTGTGTGTGTGTGTGTGTGTACAAATCAATATATTATCATTTATCATGTATACCTGGAAAAAAGACGAATCATTATTTCAAATGACCAAAATAATGTATGTTGTAAAGAAACTATGACACAGATTTCGAAAACAAACACTAGCACATTGATTGTTAATATCATACTGACATTATTTTTTTTACATAAATATAAAAGCAATGAATATTTAAGTTGTTTACATTGTAAACAACCTTCGTATGAAGATAGGGCCTATTTGTGTCTAATACCGATTCCATAATCTCTACTTCTAATGAATGTGTGGTATTTTCCATGTAGGGTACATGACGAGGTAGTGGGCATTTTGCACGATACTTCTTGTACTTCAAATATTACATTTCATTACATGGTGTCGTTAGGATTCGTTGTGCTCAGTCCTAAGGCCGTAGTTGATCATTGGCACGATTCATGATTCTTTGACGGAAAACACCACATCGCCACATTTAGCTTACATAAAACTGCTTCTAAATTTGTTAAATCACTTGAGTGTGAGACGCAACAACATAGTAGTATAGGAAAACCAGGTTTTCAACTCACTTTGTTTTTTTACCCTCCAAAACCAGGTTTTCAACTCACTTTGTTTTTTTACCCTCCAAACAAGTATAAATTATCCCCCACCCCACCCCCTTTTCTTCCAAAATAAACCAGGTTTTCAACTCACCCTAGAAGAAAACCAGGTTTTCAACTCACTTTGTTTTTTTACCCTCCAAACAAGTATAAATTATAGTCCTAAATTATCCCCCACCCCACCCCCTTTTTTTCCAAAATAAAACAGGGTTTTGACTCACCCTCCCCCACCTCTTTTTTTCCCCCTACTACTACCTGTAAACAGGTATTTTGTAACCAAACAAAACAACAGGTGTTGGAATGCGATAAGCTCTGATACAGAGGTGACTAATTTGTTAGTGTGGAATACAATTATTCTAAAGACGGCAAACGGGTTTTACCACAAGATAACAGGATGAAAATTAAACTGTGTGTTAGAACGTTTCAGTTAACAAGGTGGAAATTAAACTAGCATTAGAATGAAAATGATATTATTTTATATCTCGTTACCAATGATTAATGTTTCAACTGTTGATATTAAAAATATTTCACTATCACGACTATAGATACTAAATTTTACTTTACCACTCACACAGCGACGGGACTCAAACAGATCTTTCATTTCTGGTTTGTTCAGAGGATATTTTTTGTTGATAAAATATACCTTTGACCGATCGAGATCAATTGTGAGTTTAGTATAGTTTTGTTGGCTAATGGGGCTGTGAAAGTTTTTAAATTCCGCTAGCAACTTTTGATACAATTGTTCGAGATAATTGAAATACATGCTGTTATCAGATCTGATGAGCGAAAGTTTTAACTTGTCACATGTTCCATTAAAACATATACCTGATGTTTCATTATTAAATTCAACTGTCAATTGTTTACCGTCCATCATTAGATATTTGATGTTACTATTGTAGCTATTTGTCATTGTCAAATTTTCAAGCATTATTTTATAAGTTTAGATAAAATTTCAGTTGGAAAAGATAATGTCGAGTATAGATCTATCATCATAACAATACCCAAGGGCAAATGTATCTACCCCATTTTCACAATAGCGTTTGTCATCAAAATTATACAATCCACGTTTGATAATGACATCTGTTTCGAGTTTATGATGATTAGTTCGAATTGCCATAGCTCTCATAAAACTAACACCACCATCAAGCGCATACCTGTAGTCATCAAATTTCATAAACTTTTTAACAAAATTACGAGGCAGACCTTTGGCTTTTTTCGTTATTTTATTATTATCTAACAATACGGCATACATTTTACTACGTAATCCGATAAAGTATTTGATAGCGCTCGAGTTCATTTCATCTTTAAACTTACCAATAACCTTTTTATTTGTGTCGTCATGAAATTTACTGTCACGTGGATAATCGGAAAGATCAAACAGATGTCGATTATTGTACATGTCCTGATAGATGTCCTCACATTCAATTTCATACACGAGTGAATCAGTATCAGTAAACAATAATCTACTAGCCGGCCACTGATTTTTAACAAAAGTGTAATGAAAATCGTACATCATCCACTTTGATAAATCTAACACTGCAGCTCCAACATAGATCGGCTTGTTTAGTTTTAGATTTGTTTTTCTTCTTTGTATCGCAACAAGATTTTCATTAAATATTTTCATGCTCACAAAATCATCGTCTGACACAAGTTTGTTTCTGCGATTGACATCATTAACTATTTCAATATTTACACGTTTCCTAATATTCTCCATCGTCTTACCAAAAACGGAATTGTTCATCAGTTTAAAGAAGTTTTTCTCAAACTCTGTTTTCGCTGCAGCTCTTCTTGAAGTGTTGGAGTTAATATAACCTCTCATCCACGGCGACTGATTAAATTTTAGTACACGATGAACTTTTCTCAACACAAGACCAGCATCGACTGCTTGTTTTAAAACTTTGTAATGCAAAACGTAATTTTTCTTATCAAGTAAATTTGGTACTAGTTTCTTGACCATGGAATGTTGCCTTGGTGATGCTAACGCTTGTTGTTCTTTTGATAACAAACTATAATCTATACCCATCGATTCCGC
Organism: Potamilus streckersoni; assembly: GCA_016746295.1. Lineage (NCBI taxonomy): Eukaryota > Metazoa > Mollusca > Bivalvia > Unionida > Unionidae > Potamilus > Potamilus streckersoni. The sequence continues at coordinate 15,866 of JAEAOA010000155.1, read as the reverse complement.
ACAGAAAGGGTAATCGTTATGTAATTTGTGTAGCGAATTTGGATAATCAAGATCAACTTCAACGAAATAGGAAACATCGTCAGGTATCTTTTTTTCTGTCTCTGATAGAAATCGATCAACCGTGATCCAATGAAATCCGCTAAAAGGCATTGGTTCTGCCATCGAACCACCGTAAAGATTATTACAATCTAGATAAATTATATACTTCGAAGGAAGGTCAGGGTTATACTGTTTCAGGTATTTGTTGTTTGCTTCAGCATATTTTTTTGTTATCACGCTAATACCGCCTCGGATACCTTTTTCGATAAAATTGAACATATCCACGTCTGTCAGTAATTCTAACCTTACCTTACTAAACTTTAGCAAAGCATCCCATGACAACCCAGGGGCAGAATAATACCAGCAAGGATCTAGTCCATAATTATTATAACTCACTTCACGAAAACTTTCAAAAACATCTGCTAGTAATAACACATCAGTTTTCAGGTATAAATCATGATAATCACCAAAAGTCTCACAATCAAACTCTTTCCAAATATCTTGTGCATACCTGTACTCATCATCAGTTATATTTTCGTTTTTAAGTTGTGAGTAAAATTTGTCTTTGTCAGGTAAAGATATTTCATCAAATTTACTCCAATCGTCGAGGTATTCGTATGGAAAAACTCCTTTTTTAGCTAGTAGATTAAATTTATCTCCAAAACAGTCTCTTAGGTTATCAAATTTACTACAACCTTTCACTAACTCATCTAACGAGGCTGCCATAAACTGCAGGCTGTCAATAAAACGTAATTTACCTAGCGTAACTGACATGTACTTTTCAAAATTATTTGGGATGCATTTGATGACGTTATCGAGTTTTAGATGAGCTTTTATCTCAGGATCACCAAAAGCTTCTACTATAATATGGCTATCATATCCTCGAAAATTGTGAAGAATAACCGGAATAAAATCTGGAGCATGAAATTTTAAATTACACTGATTATGAGCCGCTCCACGATACTGTCCAGTCAAATGACAATGGTCATGTACTTTTTTATCATCATCAAAAGCTTTTTCACAAATATGACAAATTTCTGCTTGCTCGTGATTGGATTCTTGTTGAGGTGTTAATTTTAACATTGGCGTTACTTTTTTCAAATGAGTAAATATATTATCAACTTCGTTAATCAACTGCTTGAGAAGCCAAACAGCTGGATTTTTACCACGATATAATTTGATTGATTTAGATAATCTAGAATCAGTACAACAAACTACCTTATACGCTACTCCACACGGAACATGATTTTGAACTTTTCTTGTACTCGATTGATTAGGATTATTTTCTACACCAAGTACAGGTTGAAGTAGGCATTCGAAATCAGCGTATATGACGAAAGGAATTTTTAGTTTGTGATTATGATGGACAAACTGTAACACACTATCTTTTTTAGATGGCATTGTTATTCTTTGCACATCACTACAGTACTGCAAATGCTTTTGTAATGTTTCATTGCTTGTACAGCCATGCAAGCAGCGGTAACAAAAGAACTTTTTGTTCTTATCCTTATTGTACTGTCTACCAACTAGTCCGTTAAAGTTTTTAATCCAAACATAATGATTTTTGTAGTACAGTAAATTGATAGTCGATTGTGAAGCTTTTTCTGAAATATATCTCGGATATACGTCCTCCTTTTCATCTAGTCCGAAAACGTTAATTGAAACATTATTCTGCTTTTCAAATTTTGGTATTTGATTTTCTGCCACTGGAAAGTTAATATCTTTAAAATTTAATCTAGACACATGACTGATATACCTTTCAACACGAGTAGCGTTTTTTTCTGCTGGAAATAGTGCGGAAAGAACAGCCCATTGGAAACATTTGTTATCTACGTTTTTGATGTTTATACAACATCTTTTACTTTTTATTTTTGGTGGCAGGTCGACGTATGAACTACCTCGTAATACATTATATTTCATCGTGTGAAACAATATTCCTTTAATCATTTCAAACTTCCAACCCGAACCTAATTGAGCAAATTCCTCTATTTTTTTTCCAATTTCTTGGTGTATTTCATCAGATAGTGATAACATATCAGTCCCAAGCAAAACACGTCTTGATTTTGCGTTAATATAAGGTTCTGCAATTTCCTTGTTAGTTAATTCTTCCATTATAACTAACTTTGAAAATATAACATGATATTGCACAAATAATCTGATACTTTTGTGTTTTTCGAGCTCACGTTTTACAATTGTCTGTAATAGGTGGTAAAGATTAGTTGCAGTAAAATTTACTAAAACAATTTGATTATCAAACTGATAACTATTATCAAAACCTGCAAAAGCAGTCGCTATTTTATTAGGTTCTCCCATAAAGCTTCTCTTAGCTATATCACGCAATTTTAACATTATTATACTATAATGTAATATCTAATTGATAATTTTTTCACACTGCGCATGCGCTAAAAATCAATTAGAGATAAAAAATATCTCCCATAATATAATGACAGCAAATCTAACAAACACATGTGAGCAAGAAGCATATCAAGTTCACCCAAAACATAACTTTACCTCACACTGCGCATGCGCTAAAAATCAATTAGAGATAAAATATATCACCTATAATATAATGACAGCAAATCTAACAAACACATGTGAGCAAGAAACATATCAAATTCACCCAAAGTATAACTTTATCTCACACTGCGCATGCGCTAAAAATCAATTAGAGATAAAAAATATTACCTATAATATAATGACAGTAAATCTGACAAGCGCACGTGAGCAAGAGATTTATCAAATTCACCCAAAGTATAACTTATACGCTGGAAATGTAATTGGTTCGGTTATTAACATTAAAACTAGAATACCTGTTGGCAAATTAACGTCAGCGGGTTATAATATTAGTGTAAAGGGAGATAATGCCGAGAGGATTGCAATATTTAGAAAAGATTTTATTTACACGTTGTTCTGCGATGATATTCCAGAGGGACAGCGTGTATATCATTATAATGGTAAAGTCACTGATGATAATATTGAAAATTTATCCTTACAAGATGAGTTTCAGCCGCACCCAGTATTTGATTTATACGAGGCTAACGATCGCGGTATTATTAGAAATAGAAAAACTAAAAAAGTTCTTAGTAATATTAGCAATATGGGATATATCAGGGTAACTGTTAGAGGAACATCAACAAATCAAGTTCGTTATCTTGGTCATAGGTTTGTTTATGAGGTGTTCAATGGATCTATACCCAATGGTCTTGTTATTAATCACATCAATAATATACAAACTGATAATCGATTGGAAAATCTGGAGATAGTAACGCAACAGGAAAATGTGAGAAAAGGAAAAAATAGTAATGGTATTAATTTTAGATGCCCAATAAAACCTGTTATTTCAAAAAACCTCGAAACGGATGAGGAGATCGAATTCAAATCGATTTCAGCTGCGGCGAAATATTATAAGATAAATCCCGCAGTCGTAAAAATTATAGCTGATGGAGCAACAAAATCAACTTTTTCAAGAGAATACGATGCTAGGATTGGTTTTAGATATGATATTTGATAGCTCGGTTTTAGTCAAGCAATGATGAGCAAATGCTATGATATCATCGTGATTAAATTTTAACGTTGTTACTGCATTTTCATTAATTTTATCTTTTTCTGCTTCTGTTAGTAATATTTTATGAGAATCACCTTGCATTACAATAACATCAACACTATAACCCAACAAACATTTTCTTACCGCTTCAGCTAGTTCGTTATAATTTACTATATTAACTTTTTGGTGATATTTTATCTCATCAGTCATCTTATAATAATAAATTAGATAAAAATATATTATAATAATGGACTTGATGAAACGACTCGCTGAACTCTACGAAGAAGATACTAGTGATAAGGTCGTCAGCGATAAGGTCGTCAGTGATGAGGTCACGCATAGTATTACATTTTCCAAAGATTTCGTAGACAAATCTGTTGGTTATAGTGAAGATGATATTTTGTATAACAATGAATCTGATGATGATGGTGAAATAGTCACTGTTGCTGACAGATCTAATTACAGCAGATCAACAACTAAACGGTATAATGTCAAGTATCACATTGCTAAGCAGCTAATTAAATTTAATTTTACCGTTGCCGAACAACAACTGTTTTGGCAGTTAATCAAACCTTTTTTAAATATCAAGATTCCAGGCCGACAGAAAAATATTATTTGATTTCATATTTGTCAAGATTTTTAATCTAATGACGATCTCTAACGATCGTAAGCAGTATCTAATATCATTATGTAAACCAGTAAAATGTAAATCTGTCAAACAAAAGTATGAGTTAATTTATAATAGCATTATATCATAATCTGCTTGGTTGGGATCCAACTGTTAAATTTATCACTATACCCACGCCATTTGACTAAACTTTTATCCCCTTTTTTTCTAATCACTTTCTCGATAACAAAAACATCCTGATCAGTTTTCTGTAGTTCTTGTTCATAAAAACTACCTACAATCGGTTCCCCTGCCAGATCTTTTAAAACGTACGTTACAGGTACTGTCAAAAGTACCTTATCAATTACAAAAACTTCTTCGCTCCAGTTCGGAGTAAATCCTTTTGCAAACACCTTTTTCATCAAAGAAATTCTAACTTTATCACCAACCTTAAATTTATGTCTGCGGTACATGTTTTCATTTGCTAATATTGGATTTTTAACAGCTTTTTTAGGTGTCATTTTGATGGTTCGATGTTTCGTGTTATTATATTCGCTTACGATTTGAGAAAGGTCATCGATGTACCTGTTGGTGTTTTTAGCTGTCATATGTTTGTGTATTTTCTCGTTTAGCGTGCGATTAAATCTCTCAACAACAACGCTTTTACCCTCATTTCCTGTAACATACCTTTTTATATTATTTTGTTCTAGAAACTGTTCAAACTTTTTGTTAAAAAACTCAGATCCATGATCAGTCCAGATTTTGTTTGGTTTTCTTTCTGTGCTTGTTATTATCTGCTTTAGCGCATCGGTCATTGAAGTTCCTGTCTTATCTGAAACAGGTATACTGAAAGCGTATTTGCTAAAAACATCTATAACATTAAACAAATACCTTTTTGGAGCGCCATCAGCGCCAACGTTAAACTGAGCTAGATTGGATACATCCACCAAATCTATTGCCCAGATATCATCTACACCATTAGCGACAACTTTACGTCGTTGGAACTTTTTTTTTTAGGTCTGTGTAGTTCGACTGCAAGATCATCATATACTTTATTTCCCCGATCGTGAGGTGATTGACGAGACTCTCCGAGTCCAAGTTTATATTTTGCTCCAATTATTCCCTGAACAAATTTTCTATCAAAACGTTCTCGTAGATTTGTTGGCTTCATATCACGTAATTCGTCTAACATCCCTTTATCACAATCTAATTTTGAGTTTTCATGATCACGATAACAGATATCATGACGCATTGCTATTGCATCCACTTGATTGTAAGGCTCTTGGCCTGGCAATGGATTGTCGTTTTCATCTAGTTGTTGATGTAGCGGATTCCATGGACCAGTATACCGATGCCCTGGCAATGTCCAACCGCCTTTTGGTTTTGGCAATTTTCCAATTAGTTTATGTATATCTATACCTGACCCTATTATTTCTCTGTTGTTACAACATTGACAGTATGCGACAATTTTATTTTGCTCAATACACAAATCTCTGTCAGAATCACAGTTGCATATCATTCTATATTTTTAGTCGTCGACTAAAATAATATTAGGATAACCAGATCCTAGCGACGTCGCTGGAGATACTATCGCTGGGGACGTTTTCTTTAAAAATGTATTTTTTCTTTTTCCACAGATTGCACAAATACTTTTTAATATTATCCTGTTGTTTTTTGTTTTTTCTGTTGTTTCATTAATACCTTCTGTTTTAGTTTTACACTTGAGACAGTATGTTGACATTATTATACTTATAAGTTTAGATAAAATTAATTGCGATCTCATCATTAGCGTGAGAAGGTTGCTTATCAAACTGTAAAATAAATTTTAAAAAATTAAGATTTCTGCTCATCTGTCGGATAAACATAATACAATAATATCCACAAGCAGACGTTCCAACAGGTTGGAGTTGATTTGACGAATAATATACTTTTGTAAATTTTTTTTTCATATACTTTTTTATTACATCGCTTGGAGGAAGTCCAAACGAGTCAAAATAATTATTATTATAAACTGCTACCCAATGCGTACCAGATCCGTCATTAAAATCTTGTATATTAATAACACATGAACTTACAGCAGATGGTGATTTTATTGCTGCGAGCTCATCTTTAGAATAAACTCCGTGAAATCCAGGAACCGCTTTTAACTTATCAATGATATCAAAATTACTCAACGGGGTCGACGAGTTCCTGGTAATGTTAGACCACGTCCGATTCCTAAAAGATTTGGCAGCAGACTTCCCGCTAGTCCCGCCAAAAGTGGAGCGAATGGAATAATTCCTCCTTGTTTTGTTTGATTGCATATGCATTTGCACTTTGGTGTTGGTGATTTTGTTTTTATTACTTTCTTTTTTTTTGTTGTTGGTGATTTCTTTTTCTTTTGTGGCATTATAATATATTATTTACATAAAATTTACAATTTTTTTATTCCACTTCCACGAATGATACCATTACCTTCGACTGCTTTCTTCGTTGCGCCAGATATTGCTCCAGACGCTGCTGCTAGTCCTAATGTTCCCAACACCGGCAAAAGTTTAGGTATTATTGTACTAGTTAATACTGATAATGCCGGACCAAGAAAACCACCTTCTTTTGCCATCGCTGTCATTTGTGCAGCACTCAAATTTAAAACAAAAGTTTTTTTACGATCATACTTTTTTACTTGATTTTTTGTTAGCATTAATTTTGTTAAAACACCATCAGAAATATTAGGATTGATTTTTAATGATACCTGTTCTCGCTTTGCAGTAGCAGCTACTAATTTTTTAACTTGACCATCAGTCAAATACACTTCTTTTACAATATACTTTGCCATTTTATATAACAACTGTAGATTAAACTTGAACTGTCATTTTACCTCCAATAGAAGCTACTGTGATAAATCTATCACTAATAACTAATGCGTATACGTACAACGGCGCTACTGGAACCGCCCCAAGTGTTCAGGTAATTGCAATATCCGCTGTGCTGTCTACAGCTCGCTCGTTATGTTTACTAACATCAAAATGAAATATAGGATAAAGCGTACGAAATTCTTCTACTGATATTTGAGTTCCATCTTCAACATCTTGATATTTTTGTATTGCGTCAAGCAGGTACATGTACGGTCGAGAAATATTTTTATTAACATCATCAGCAAAATTACACTCGATAGCTCGTTCTGGATATTGCTTTGAATTTAATCTAGCGTATATTCGTCTGACATCAGAGTGATCAAATACTGCATTATTTTGTTGTTGGTTACCTCGTCGAGCTTGTTGTTGAAATACGACAAAGATATTTCTCGGCAGTTGTTCGCTTGATGTTGTTGTGACCCTCCACGTGTAGTCAGTAGTATTTGGAACCGCTGTCTGATATACCTTATGCTGCTTAAAGTAAATTCTGTTTGTATGCTTATCAAGCGTGTTATTTAGTTCTGACATTTTAGTGATTGATGGTGTTATACGTGGCATCCACAAAGAAAGTTTGTTTATGATAAACTGTACATCAACCCCTCCAGATCTAAACAAGCAATCGTTTTGGTCTGCTCGATCTAAGTATGTTTTACTCCGCGAAATACTTTATCATAATCGCGACAAAAGCCGAAAATCATACTTAGCGGAAGCATCATTGTAATTTGACGTGATCCTGCTGCAAGTTTTCTTCGCCTAGCAAAGCCTTCGTTATAGCGTGGATTTCTCACATCAAGTGTGTTAAGAAGTAAATTTAACATCGCAGTACCGTCTGCAGCTACAGCTGGTGGTGTTATATTTAGATTATTAAAAGCTGCTGTAAGAGAAACTCTTGTAGCGTCTGCATTAGCAGCTGCACCTGGTGCAACAATACCTAGCGCGTCTGCATTAGCAATGAGAAAATTTCTCACAATTACAGCATTTGCATCAGCATCAGCTCCATGTACTATAGCGCCTCTCTTTAAAAATTCTGTTGATTCAGCTATACCCCGTCCAGTATCTTTAAACCACATCATATTAGTTGCAGTTGATCTTGAGTAATCGTCGGAAAACGAAATAATATTTAAAATTATACTTGCAACTTGTAGGTGACTCGAAATATCTTCTACAGTTTGATTAGCCAGTTGATATCTAGCACTTTTGAATAAACTCTAACCGTTATTTATAAGAGCTACTTCTGCTCCAACTGCAAATGCAGCAGGTGGATTGGCTACTGTCATAATCTGACCACGAACTTCTAACATAGCCTTATGTGGCAGTAGAAATACATCTTCGTCTCTGGTGTTAAAGGTTCTAATACCAGTTTTATTTGGTTCGTTAGAATTTTCATCAAGGTACTCAACAAACTCGAATTCTGTCACATCGTTGTCGATGTCATAAGTTTCTGTTAAGTCGAGATAATTTTTAGTAGACATGTTATTTTATTAGATTATATAAAATTTTATTGCGGCATTGTTACTTTAGATATTAATTTTTGTATGATCTGCTCGCCCTTTGGTGATAATAATTTTTTTGTTGTTGTTATCATAGCTTTTTGAGTTTCTTTTGTTGGAGCGATTTCTGAGATAGCTTGTTTTATTTCAGATGCAGTCGGTGGATCTCCTTTTATTTTATTAGCTATTTTTTGTCCCACCGCAGTCCCAGCGGCAGATGCAGCCCCAGTTGCAAAAGCTTTACCCGCATCAATAGCAATTGGTGCAACTTTACGCGCTAGTCCTGGAATATTTTTAATAACTTTAGTGAATATATTTCCAAAAAATCCTCCTACTATTTTTCTTCGATAAACTTTTTTTCTTTGTTTCATTATATTTGATGTTTCATAATTTTTACTTTTGCTCGCGTAGATGTAAATAATAAGTTACAATTTCATTACTAACATGTAACTGTTTTCCTGATTGATCTGTCAACTGCATCCTTATACTTGTTATTTGATCTTCAACGTTTAAAGGATAATATATAATATGTCGTGGAGTTATTTGCATGAGAGAACCTGGCGGGACTTCGGGTGAGAAACTGTAAATCGTTTGACCTTTGCTACCTTTTGATGTATAAGAGCCAGAAGCAGTAGAGCAATTTACTAATATTGTATTTACTTCTGTTATATTTGATGGCAGTTCACTGTCATATGTAATAGGCTGATCAAGTGCAGTGTAAGTTTTTTCAGTAAATCCTAACAGTTGTGCAATACTTCTTTCTCTTGGTTCAAGATTGATTGCTATATTTTTCAAAGTTATCCTAGTTCGCAATGTGTTATAATTTGCTGCTAATTCAAAATTATCAGCCACACCGTTAGCTTTTGTTATGAGCTCTTTGATCGTCTTGTTTAGATCTTCAATATTATAAGCTCCTTGCGGAATTTTTATTTTTTTTGTTGTAGATATTGTAGGTGTTGTAATCATAGTAAAATACATTTCATCGTTAACATCATTTTTCACGTTAGGTATAGCATTCCAGCAAGTACAAGAAATTAATCCAATTTCATATTGTTTTGCAGGATCTAGTTCTATAGGTGGAATATAATTTACTGAAAAATTTGCGCTATCTTCTGTAGACTCGCTAGAGTTTAGTAATAATGTTGTTTGCATTCCTTTAATATTATATCATTTTACAAAATTAAGTCGCCGCGATTAAGTCGCGGTGTAAAGTTTCATATTCGTCAGATGTTAATAATTCACTCGATCTTAGATGATCAAGTATATCAATGATTTCATTATCAAGTTCAACACTAACATTCCCAGCTTCCTTTGATGATATTAATAACATTAATCTACCTATCATTTCAGTAGTTGAAGTAAATACTTTTACACCAGTTCCTGTTTTTTCTTTTCTATATTTTTCTACACGAGATTTATCGAGTTTATCAAATTTTCTTTTAAAACTCCACCCTTTACCAAAAGGTTTTGCTCTGCTATTTTCTGCTGTTTTTTTAAACGTGAGAGCAATGACACCCTTTCTCATTCTTTCATAAAGTGGATTCATATTATCAATCTCTGTAACCGTGTTTAATTCATCTTTAGCAGCAGCTCCGTCATTAAATATTACATCAAATTTATCGATTAATGCTTGATATTCTGCATCAGTCCACTTGCTTATATCATCAATACCCCTTATATTTTCTTTGTTTAAAAAATAAAATAAAATCTTTGATCTCCAACTTCCATAAACTTTACAGTAAGATCACCGACTCTTTGTTGCTCCTCTCTGATATCTTTTATGTCTCCTGATAAATTTGTTATAATATTTGTTATTCCTTGCGTTGTTAACTCTGCTAATCTTCGCTCAAGTTCCAGCGGATTGTTTATCAATCGATCTGTTTCTGCTTGTCTAGCCGCAGGATCAGCTATATTTGCTGTAAGTGCCTCAATCAGTTTTCTCTTTTCTTCATCAGATCTAGTAACAAGTTTTGCAGCAGCTGCTTCCTGTTGTTCTCTAACAATTCCAACCAAACCTTTTTCCTGTAGTTGCTTAAGTTCTTCTTCTGACAGTGGTTTAGTTTCAGGTTGTTTACCTAATAATGCTTCAGTAACCGGCTTGAAAATTGTAGCTGTTGTTTCTGTAGCAGTTACTTGCCCACGTCGCGCTTCTTGTACTTTTTGCTTAAGTGATGCCTGATTGTCTGTATCTTGCTCGTTTGTCCATTATTATAATTATAAATTTTATAAAATTGAAACGCTTTATTGTAAGTAAGTGTTAATACAACAGCGAAACATTTTAGTTGGATCATTTGTAAGTTTATCAAATAAGAAAAAGTTAAATTTATCTTTTGTAGCATTACGGTAAAGTTCAATAAACTTATCTTTTGTCACGCCACCGCATTGCTCGCTTGCAATATTTCTAACGTCAACATTATCCAGTCCTGGAAATAAAATAAAACAACCCGTATTTCGCCTATTAAACCTATCAACATATAAAATCCTTGAGCGAGATAAACAGAATTACACTGTTTGTTACGGGATAGTGAAAAATATGATCTTAGTTTGTTCATCTCCATGTTGTTTAGCGGAATATCGTCAAAAACTACTATCTTATGTTCATCTGCATCAAGTTGTTAACTGGAATAAGATCTTCTGGCTGCCTAATTATAAAAAAATCTTCACCAGCTTTATTATCTTGCTGTGGATTGATTGTCTAAATATAAACTCTATCGTATTAAAAATAATCACCAAGAAGCAAATTCATAAGCAAATTTGTTTTCCCCGATCCAGTTCGCCCAACAATAAGATAATGACAATCAGGAAGTTCATTATTATGTTTATGCTTCACTAGTCTCTCTGTATCAAAGTTTAGTATCGACGATTTTGCCATTTTGTATAATATTAAACTAGTGTTGATAATTTTATCTAGGATAGTAAATAATGAGCTACTATACAAATTTGGAACACTATTAGAAGATTTATCCACAAAACGTTTTAAAGGTGACTTATCCAAATATGCAACTCTTGATCGGCTCAAAAATGAAATCAATAATTTACTAAATCTTACCAGCGTAGATCCAGATGAAGTTGTCATTTTCCAAGACAAAGAAGGACGATTAAAGACGAGTAATGTAAAACTGTCAGATGTAGTTGTACGAAATCCAAATGGGAATATTGTTATGTCACTAAAAAATATGTCAATGATTGGGACGCTTTAATTACTAATGAAATCACAGCACTCAAAAATAATTTTACCAGTCACGTGAACACATTTTCAAGTTTTCGCAGAAGCATAAACAAAATTAGAGATGAATTTTTTGGAAATCCATCAAATGTTGACATTACACTCGCTAATATTAACACAAAACTCAATGATATTATTAGTGGAATTCCTAATATTGTTGAGAAAACGAGTATGGTTAAAATTCCTCACAAACAGATTAAAAATATTGTGTATACTGTTGCATCTGGATCTAGTAAATGGACGAGGCAAAATAATTCTATCAAATACACTGCAGAAAATACTGGTATGTATAGATTGTCAGTGATTAGCACTGTAAATTTTAAAATATATACCACATCATCTTCATTACGTAATTTTAATAGGTCTTCTGGAACTGTAATTATATTATTACTAAAAGGTATTGAAAAAGAATTTTCAATTGAACTGGTTGATATTTGGAATTTGTAGCTGATTTATCATAACTATGTAAACAAATATTATAATGAAAAAAAGTATAGTTGATTTTAATCATATTTCAAAAGATATTTCAGAACAGGATGTGGACGCACTAAGACAATACTATAAATATTATCACAAAAAACATTGGTGTGTTAAAAAATGTTACAAATACTACAGCAAGATCCTTCGAGTAATATCATATCTACCATTGTTAATGACCAGTTCCGGTATAATTTCAAGTGGGATATCGTTAAATCCTTTTTTGTTAATTATATCTGGTATTGGTGTTTCACTTACAGCGGCGTGTAAAAAAGTAGAACCAAGACTTTTGATAAAAAAGCATGGATGTTTAACATCAATTAAAACTTACAAGAAACTACTTGATCAGATCCGGTCTTACCTACGAGGAGTCAAATATAATATGGATGATTTATTACGTGAATTTCGTATTATTGACAATATGTTAACAGACATTCTACCAATGAGGGTTAGCAAGTATGAAAAAAAATATCATAAAAAATATGAGTAACGTAAAATTTTATCTAAACTTAAGATATAATATAACTAAAATAATATCATTTTCATTCTAATGCTAGTTTAATTTCCACCTTGTTAACTGAAACGTTCTAACACACAGTTTAATTTTCATCCTGTTATCTTGTGGTAAAACCCGTTTGCCGTCTTTAGAATAATTGTATTCCACACATGCGCTGTTCTAACAAATTAGTCACCTCTGTGTAAAGAGTTTATCGCATTCCAACACCTGTTGTTTTGTTTGGTTACAAAATACCTGTTTACAGGTAGTAGTAGGGGGAAAAAAAGAGGTGGGGGAGGGTGAGTCAAAAAAGGGGGTGGGGTGGGGGATAATTTAGGACTATAATTTATACTTGTTTGGAGGGTAAAAAAACAAAGTGAGTTGAAAACCTGGTTTTCTTCTAGGGTGAGTTGAAAACCTGGTTTATTTTGGAAGAAAAGGGGGTGGGGTGGGGGATAATTTATACTTGTTTGGAGGGTAAAAAAACAAAGTGAGTTGAAAACCTGGTTTTCCTATACTACTACATTTATAAATTTTAAGGTGTGTATCACAGTTGTCAATGAGAAAGAAGAAATGTGCTTTCATACTTACTAGGTATGTATACCGAACTAGTATTTTCATGTCTCTCTGTGTCTTTTATTATCACCTCTAATTTGTAATACCCACTGTCTTGTGTGGTTAGGTCTTTTCGGATAAAACCATATTCCTTATATCGTTCAACTCTTCCATTAAAGCCGTTCTCAGTTGTGAAGTTTGATTTCAGTGAGCATTTAGCCACGTTAAAATTATCGTCTTTTATCCATGTTTTCAGAAGAATCTCTTCTCCATCGCTCAGGGAGCAATCCCAGTTAATGTAAAATGTGCATCGTTTTGTTGGGGATTCCCACAGGGGTGGGTGGCCGGTACTGCAGCTAATACCTACAAATAGGAAAATCAATCGACTTATGTTACCTAAACATTATTTTGGTAACTATTTACAAAAACGTGTATACCTTTGTAAATTAAACTCGTCGAAATATATTTTTAATGAAATTTTATAACTGATGCCAAAAATATCAGTATACTGAAGACAAAAAAAAAAACAGCAAACATGTTGTGTATCATAATGCTGACTACATCATTGCATATTTGACACATTCATTCTCCGAGGAAAATACTTTGAATTTATAGAACTTCTCTCCACAAACACACACACACTCACACACTCACACACACACACACATATATATATATATATATATATATATATATATATATATATATATATATATATATATATATATATATATATATATATATATATATATATATAATATATATATATATATATATATATATATATATATATATATATATATATATATATATATATATATATATATATATATATATATATATATATAAACAACGATAAGCATATGCATGTTTCAAAGCAGATTTAATTGGCAGCATTTGATAATTGCTTTTTGAAAGTTTAACAATCGATTTTGAAGGCTTTCATTAATTAAAATTATATCAGAGGACTTATTCAAAATGGTATTCTCATGATTCGATAATTACTTTGAGATTATTAATATGAAATTCCAAAATAATCTATCAAGAAGAAGCGATATTACACACACACGCACACACACACATATATATATATATATATATATATATATATATATATATATATATATATATATATATATATATATATATATATATATATATATATATATATATATATATAGTATATGTATATATACATAGTATATGTATATATACTACAGTATATAGATAAATATATATATATATATATATATATATATATATATATATATATATATATATATAGATAGGTAGATATATATATATATATATATATATATATATATATATATATATATATATATATATATATATATATATATATATATATATATATATATATATATATATATATACTATAGTATATATACATATACTATGAAAATGGTATTTTATTATACACCTGTCAATTTTAGAACAATGATAATACGATTTAAAATCCATGATGCCAGCTGTACTGTACACAAACGTTTCGGTACGCTTTTCCCTAAAGCGATAATCTTTTAGACGCCGCTTATGGATATACTATTTACTTTCAGGGTCCCCGAGTGGCCGTGTGGTCTAAGGCGCTGTCCGTTACGGATCACTTCCATCTCACATCTGTCTGTGTGGGTTCGAGTCTATGATTCGGCGAATGTAGATATGTGAGATAGCTTGCCAGTAGCTTCTCGTGGGTCGGTGGTTCTTTAAGGTGATTTCCAGGTTTCTTCCTCCACCATTAATACTGGCCGCCATGAATAGCCTATCGTGTGCTGGAAAATGGCGTTAAGCTCTATAACAACAACTACTTCCAAAAAAAAAATGAAAACCTGTCTTACGTTGTTGAATTGACAAAGTCCTGGTTTTGACCTTTGGGATATATCATACCTAACGCAACGTTTCTTACATAACGTCGATGTGAGAGCTCTGTTTGCTGCTAGTGTTGTTTTTCCATCGCTAGGGGCACTGTTTTTTAACCAGAAAACTTAGATGATAAATTAGACCTAGCTTTTTTGGAAGTCTCCGTCTCTCTCTCCAGTAATACTAATAAAAAAAAACGTTTGTATCGTTCTCCAACTTGCTAGTAAATTTTTTGTCTCTTTCTCGAGTACATAATTGATAGGAATATAATAAAGCAAAGTTCCCTGATTGTAAATAGATTATCGTTTTTATACTTTAATGCGTTATATATTTTGTAGTGCAGAATAAACGATTTCTTTGGAACAAGTTCCCCAATGATGAATTGAAATATATAACTTTTATTACCACGTGATAAAATATACCTTTATTTTACACGGGCAAAATAAATATCCGTTCCGGTAGATACAAAACTTCCACCTGAATCGAATCTTAGAAGACTAGCTGCACTCTTCACTAACAAAACATCGCTAGTTACGCATTTTAAGAAAATATAGTTTTGTCATTTCTAAAAATATTCGACAACAAAAATCCGATTTAAGATGCAGTATTATATTTTATTTCTTTAACTCAATTCATTGGATATTATTACTTCGTACAGAT
>JAEAOA010001548.1:1175000-1188493 GCA_016746295.1 Potamilus streckersoni | reverse complement strand
TCGTGGTAAAAATCCAGCTATCTACCTTCTCAAGCAGTTGATTAATGAAGTTGATAATATTACTTATCGTTTGAAAAAAGTAACGCCAATGTTAAAATTAACACCTCAACAAGAATCCGATCACGAGCAAGCAGAAATTTGTCATATTTGTGAAAAAGTTTTTGACGATGACAAAAAAGTACATGACCATTGCCATTTGACTGGACAGTACCGTGGAGCGGCTCATAATCAGTGTAATTTAAAATTTCATGCTCCAGATTTTAATCCGGTTATTCTTCACAATTTTCGAGGATATGATAGCCATATTATAGTAGAAGCTTTTGGTGATCCTGATATAAAATCTCGTCTAAAACTCGATAACATCATCAAATGCATCCCAAATAATTTTGAAAAGTACATGTCAGTTACGCTAGGTAAATTGCGTTTTATTGACAGCCTGCAGTTTATGGCAGCCTCGTTAGATGAGCTAGTGAAAGGTTGTAGTAAATTTGATAACCTAAGAGACTGTTTTGGAGATAAATTTAATCTACTAGCTAAAACGGAGTCTTTCCATACGAATACCTCGACGACTGGAGTAAATTTGATGAAACATCTTTATCTGGCAAAGACAAATTTTACTCACAACTTAAAAACGAAAATATAACCGATGACGAGTACAGGTATGCACAAGATATCTGGAAAGAGTTTGATTGTGAGACTTTTGGTGATTATCATGATTTATTCCTGAAAACTGACGAGTTATTACTAGCAGATGTTTTTGAAAGTTTTCGTGAAGTGAGTTATAATAATTATGGACTAGATCCTTGCTGGTATTATTCTGCCCCTGGGTTGTCATGGGATGCTTTGCTAAAGTTTAGTAAGGTAAGGTTAGAATTACTGACTGATGTTGATATGTTCAATTTTATCGAAAAAGGTAACCGAGGTGGTATTAGCGTGAGAACAAAAAAATATGCTGAAGCAAACAACAAATACCTGAAACAGTATAACCCTGACCTTCCTTCGAAGTATATAATTTATCTAGATTGTAATAATCTTTACGGTGGTTCGATGGTAGAACCAATGCCTTTTAGCGGATTTCATTGGATCACGGTTGATCGATTTCTATCAGAGACAGAAAAAAAGATACCCGATGATGTGTCCTATTTCGTTGAAGTTGATCTTGATTATCCAAATTCGCTACACAAATTACATAATGATTACCCTTTCTGTGCGGAATCGATGGTAATAGATTATAGTTTGTTATCAAAAGAACAACAAGCGTTAGCATCACCAAGGCAACATTCCATGGTCAAGAAACTAGTACCAAATTTACTTGATAAGAAAAATTACGTTTTGCATTACAAAGTTTTAAAACAAGCAGTAAATGCTGGTCTTGTGTTGAGAAAAGTTCATCGTGTACTAAAATTTAATCAGTCGCCGTGGATGAGAGGTTATATTAACTCAAACACTTCAAATAGGGCTGCAGCAAAAACAGAGTTTGAGAAAAACTTTTTTAAACTGATGAACAATTCCGTTTTTGGTAAGACGATGGAGAATATTAGGAAACGCGTAAATATTGAAATAGTTAATGATGTCAATCGCAGAAACAAACTTGTGACAGACGATGATTTTGTGAGCATGAAAATATTTAATGAAAATCTTGTTGCGATACAAAGAAGAAAAACAAATCTAAAACTAAACAAGCCGATCTATGTTGGAGCTGCCGTGTTAGATTTATCAAAGTGGCTGATGTACGATTTTCATTATAATTTTGTTAAAAATCAGTGGCCGGCTAGTAGATTATTGTTTACTGATACTGATTCGCTCGTATATGAAATCGAATGTGAGGACATCTATCAGGACATGTACAATAATCGACATCTGTTTGATCTTTCCGATTATCCACGTGACCGTAAATTTCATGACGACATAAATAAAAAGGTTATTGGTAAGTTTAAAGATGAAATGAACTCGAGCGCTATCAAATACTTTATCGGATTACGTAGTAAAATGTATGCCGTATTATTGGACAATAATAAAATAACGAAAAAAGCAAAAGGTCTGCCTCGTGATTTTGTTAAAAAGTTTATGAAATTTGATGACTACAGGTATGCGCTTGATGGTGGTGTTAGTTTATGAGAACTATGGCAATTCGAACTAATCATCATAAACTTGAAACAGATGTTATTATCAAACGTGGATTGTATAATTTTGATGACAAACGCTATTGTGAAAATGGGGTAGATACATTTGCCCTTGGGTATTGTCATGATGATAGATCTATACTCGACATTATCTTTTTTAACTGAAATTTTATCTAAACTTATAAAATAATGTTTGAAAATTTGACAATGACAAATAGCTACAATAGTAACATTAAATATTTAATGATGGACGGTAAACAATTGACAGTTGAATTTAATAATGAAACATCATGTATATGTTTTAATGGAACATGTGACAAGTTAAAACTTTCGCTCATCAGATCTGATAACAGCGTGTATTTCAATTATATCGAACAATTGTATCAAAAGTTGCTAGCGGAATTTAAAAACTTTCACAGCCCCATTAGCCAACAAAACTATACTAAACTCACAATTGATCTCGATCGGTCAAAGGTGTATTTTATCAACAAAAAATATCCTCTGAAAAAACCAGAAATGAAAGGTCTGTTTGAGTCCCGTCGCTGTGTGAGCGGTAAAGTAAAATTTAGTATCTATAGTCGTGATAGTGAAGTATTTTTAATATCAACAGTTGAAACATTAATCATTGGTAATGAGATATAAAATAATATCATTTTCATTCTAATGCTAGTTTAATTTCCACCTTGTTAACTGAAACGTTCTAATAGGTGTGGGAGGGGGTGGGCCAAAACCCTCATTTCCCTGTTTTGGGAAACCCTCATTTAATTTATACTTGTTTGGAGGGTAAAAAAATGAAGTGAGTCAAAACTCTTATTTCCCTATACTACTCGATTTCCTTTGGCGACGACCGACATGGATAAACTCTATTGATATTACTAATTAATTATATAATGCATAATTATACTGATTACTTTTTATTTATTTATTTTTTTTAAAATGTTGTATATATATAGTGTTTTTGTCTTGGCACAGGAGTCTGCAGTTTTATCAATAAAGCACGACGAAATTTCTGATAACATGAAATCACCTTAACGGTATTATAAATTAATTAATTAATAGTACCTTTAAGGTGATTTCATGTTGTTAGAAATGTTGTCGTGCTTTATTGATAAAACTGCAGACTCATGTGGTCTTGGGGTGTCTTTGGGGGTAATTAGCCGCTCCCGGTATAAAGTATCTGGGGAGATTTTGATGGAGGGAGAATTGCTTATTGAGACACCGAAAATAGGAAAAAATACATGATACATATGACGCAGATTCGACCAATGACATCTGAAGTGTAAGGTTACAGCCTACAGATATTTTCAGTGACTAATCTTCACGAGTGAAATACCAATACAGTACCTACATAAAGTCATCGGAAACATTTTGGTAACAATTGGCATATTTCCATCTTTGAATAATCAAGGTAAAACGTTTTTATTATCGTAAGATATTTCAACTTCTTCGTTTATCTTTTGCAGATATTGTTGTTTTCGTGTTCGTTGATGCCTACTCGCAGTTTAAAAGAAAAGAAATCAAA
Organism: Potamilus streckersoni; assembly: GCA_016746295.1. Lineage (NCBI taxonomy): Eukaryota > Metazoa > Mollusca > Bivalvia > Unionida > Unionidae > Potamilus > Potamilus streckersoni. Next base: position 1,184,848 of record JAEAOA010001548.1, on the reverse strand, counting down.
TCGAAAGCAGCGATTAAGATGTAGTGTCTCGATAGTTGGACTAAAATTCCGAAAGGCCACAACTCATTAATGTTTTTATCAATATTGTTTGATTTTATTAAATATGACTGTACTGGTTATAGACCAATTCTCGCCGCGTACCAATTATTGCCATCATAATAATAACTCTGTTAATAATATCATCCTGATGCTTATTTTGATCGTGCTTTCCAGCTGTAATCACTCTTTTTATTTTTTAAATAGGAACCAAAACTTTGCGTGCTGTCGTGAGTTATTATTAATATGGCAACAATTGGTACACGGCGAGAATTGGTCTATAACCAGTACAGTATAATAACACATTGTCCTTTTCCTCATTATATTTTGTTACTGATTAACACACTTGAACAGATTCCATCATTCTGAATGTCTGATTGACTTGTTCACTCTAAACAAAATGCAAGCCAACTCCGAAAAGTTTCAAGCACCATCTATGGGTTACAAGACATTCAGTAGGAAACCTGTTACTAAACATATGCATTACTGCCATAAACTGTGAAGAACTTGTTAAACTCCTGTAAAAAAAACTTGTTAAACTGCAAGGACTTAAAACTATCGCCTGTAATTCGATTCACATGCAACAAAAAAAAAATTCCCACAGACCTTTTTCACTTCCAGTCAGATTTACATCGCTTGTGAAAGGTATCTGCCATATCTTGCATTAACCTGAATCTTTGACTTTATTTAAAGGAATGGAATAGCCTCAAACTGATATTATGAAATATGACTATACTTAAAGGATATATTGGGTTTTTTACAGAACATTCAAAATATACTTATCTTAAATTTAAAATCATTCAGTTTTTAATGGTTCCTATACATGTGTTTAGGAAGATGATCTGAAAGATGGCAGACAGTGATTACGGAAATATTTATAAAAACTGTGGTGTGCAGATTATCTGTAGGAAAGCTTCAAGGCAACTATCTGTCTTGGAATGTATTGGTCAGAAGTTAGCTTATACAATGAACTGATATCTTAAATACATTTATCCTTTCCAGCTTCAGTTTTTGTTACTTGGTATATTTTAAACAGTAAATACAGTTTTAATATTCAAATGTTTTAGATGCCCTGAGAATTAATCCTAATCATTTGGTGGAATGAGTTATCAAATAACTTCAAAGAGCAGTCAGATTTTAATTCAGTTAGATGATTAATTCTGTCCTGGAATGGTAAAGACTAAATATATCTGTAGATAATAAGCCCCACACCACCACTCTCAGCCATGATGTAATAACTATGTTACCAGTTTGTTTTATGATTCCATATGTACTTACAATCATGTGCCCAACTGTTAGGTAAAGCATAATCTCAGCAGGCTCTAGTCCATGTATTTAATTTAAATTTTTGTTTTTACTTATAATTCTTATTAACACAGTCTTTTTGGATTGAAAATTATCCTGACTTGTGCTTTTTAACTTATTCAAAATTCTAAATTCACTTTTGATTACTACCTTTCAAACCTTACTTGCTATTATTTTAAGTTATGCACAAAATGTTTTGTCTAGTTGTGTCAATGTATGCTTGTGTTTGTATGTCATGCAGATCATGATATGCTTGTTGTATTGTCTTTTGTTTTTGTTTTTTACATAATGGCAGTTAAAAGCTGATTAGAGCTTATGTTGAATTGTTTTTTTTGTTGTCAAAATCATACTGGCTTTAAATAAATATTATCTTATAATACTAGTTGCAGAGCTCAAATCATGGGTTGGTTGTTCTTTACCGGTTTTGACAGAATCTTCCTTTATCTTATATACTGGCTGCCATGTATAGCCTATCTTGTGCTGAAAAATGGTGCTAAACCCTACAACAACAAGAACAAACATAACTCGAAATTAACTTCTGTAGTTTCCTTCTACACTCCTAGCACCTTTTACCTTCCTGTAAATTTTTATGGTGAAATGTTTCGAGGATACAAAAAAAATATGTACTAATTTCTTGCAATAATTTATAATTTGTAACTTAATTTCCAACAAGAATAGTAGAGTTCAATGGTAAATTATAAGAGTGTGTGAGTGTGTGTGATTTGGATTTTTAACATAGCTTTAACAATGTTTCAGTCATATCGCTACAATGTCTACAGTGTGGCAGTTTATATTGATGTCTAGCACTAGGGCATCATGCCGCAGACATGTAGCATGATATCCCGCCCAGTCACATTATCTTGATACTAGGTCAACCAGTCCTAACACTAACCTCTTAATGCTGAGCGCCGAAAGAGGCAGCTGTTAGTATGATTTTTGTAAGTCTTTGGTATCACTTGGCCGGGGATCAAACTCAACTTCCTATATTTGAGGTGGATGCTCTAACTACAATTGTTAAAAAATGAGCAGATAATGTATTTTTACTTCTTATCTATTTTGTAACACATTTATAGCACTTTCAGAAGCTGGTATTACCTACAATGGCAAATTTAGTTTGCCATTTTTATATTTGTAAATGGTGCCAGTAGTGCACTTTGCACTAGTTAAGGCTGATTTTTCAAGGACATGGAGGCAGTTGTTTTGATCACATGTGTTAAAATTATGCAAGATAATTTAAACACAGTACTTAAAAGTAGTACATGTATAGATGTATATCATCTTTCCAATTGTGCATGTTGCAAATGCAAAAAAATATTTCAGCTTTCATTTCATTTTGCTTGTATAGCTAAAGCATTTAAGTTGTAAACATAAAAATAGCCCTTTTGAATAATTATGTATTTCTTTTACAAAACACTATTCATTAGTGTTACATCTCTTGTGTCCAATAATGATAATCCACCATTTTGTCCATTTCTATAGTGAATTTAATTTCTGGATCAGTGCTGTTAGTGTGATGTGTGAATTTAGTTCATATTCTGATTTCTGCTTAGTGTGTGTGTTATTCAGTATATGTACCACCAACCCAGGGGATCGGAAACACTGATTGAAACAGTGGTGAGTACTAACAACTCGAAGTGTTCCATAATAAATTACACACTAAAGGGGAAACTGTTGACTCCATTGCAACTCTGTGTATTTAAAGGTAGAAAATTCCATGATACACAAAGCATGTTCACTTCAAGCACAATTCCAACAGTCTTGTTATTTTGTTGTGACAATTATGTCAGATGATAATCTATTATTAATAACTGACAAAGCCTTATCAACTGGTACACTAGTAAATAAGGCACTCCTCTTGTATGAAACAACACTTCTTCCTCCGACACATTCTTATCCATCATCAGGTTGGCAACGGATTTTGAGTTATTAATATGATGTTAAGTATGTCCAACTAATTGTGACAAAATCTTAGCCAAATATTTTGCACAGTTGTATATTATGGAGCCAATATAAATAATACAACTACATGTACACAGTTTTCACCAAAGTATGAAATGAGAAAAGTGAATGTAATCTGATCATTTGTTTCTTCTTCCATTGGCATGGAAAATTGATTAATCTCAAATGGAATTAAGTTATTGAATAAATTAATATAGAAAAGAAAGTATGATCTTATTTCTTGATTCTTTCTAGTTGCACCCAAAATGAATGAATGCCAAAGTAAGGAATTCAGTATTGTTATAGTTATAACATCACAATCACAGTTATCATAACTATTGACTGCCTTCATTTTTCATTCATTTATTATAATACTAAATATTTCACATTGGATGAGCATTAGTAACTTGATGACATATTAGTGACAGACCAATACATTCATAATGTTTTAAATTATTGCAAGAGAAAAACAAAGTATTGTTATTGGGACTGCAAAGATTGGTGGTGGGACTGCAACTTTTTTAAGGAATAGTCCTAGATCACAACTTTCAAAGTCCTATGGAAGACCCTGATGTAAGATACTTTATTGAGTAGAATTGAGTATGATCTCTTAATCTATCTAAAACTCCTCAATTTTCAGTGTAACAAGAGATTTGCTGTTATCCACAAGAGTGTGATAATTGTTGCTGTTGTATTTCTTGTAGTTTTCTTAGTTAACAGCCCACCAGGCCCAGCCCTAGGGCAAGGTGAACAAGGCAACTACCTTGGGCCCTGTGCTTCTCTGTAATTCAGTTTGTTTGTTTTTTGCTTGGGGGCCCAGCTCACATGACTTGCTGCCTTGGACCCACATACTGCCATGGGCCCCACACACTGCCATGGGCTTCGCACATCCTCGCGCCAGGCCTGCATCCCCCCTCCTAACAATATCCATGCTTGCTGTTTTACTGTTATATTTTTTTAGTTATCTCATAGCTAACCAACCCCAACAGCAACATACACTTGCTGTTGTTTTCTGACAACTTTTCCAACAACAACAAAGAAGAGAAGACAGACAAGCTTGGATTATGCACTTAGAATGAATATTATAAATGCTACTTTGTTATTTTGCATATTTGTATATTGTATATTTAATTCATTTTTTTGTATATGGATATATTTAATTCATTTTCTTTGTATACTGTATTTTGAATTTATTTTACTTGTATTTGTAATGAAGGTTTAATTTATTTAATTTATAGAATTTAACCATGGCACAGAAAGGTTATCCACCTACCAATCCACCCCCTTACTCAGCAAGCCAGGTTGTATACACGTCAACAGGTGCATATGGACAACAGGTTAAAAATATAACAAATTTATACTGTACATTTGTAATGCAATGATCTTGTTAATTATATCCTTTTTTACACAAAGCCATTTGCCAAGTTTATTTTAGTCTGTCCTTGCTTGCTTTTTATAACTAGCATTTCTTATAGCAGATTACAGAATAACACTGTCCATCCAACCAAGTGAAGGTTGATAATTGGTTGGACAGGTGATTTGATTGGGTTAAATGTATGGTGGTTAAGTAGATTCATAATTCAGATGGACTGCAGTTGAGGTAGCTGCAGCAAATTTATAATAACTGTCAGAAGAAACACTCCATTGATATGCCAGACTAAGAAGTTGTTCCCATGACACATTAACTTTATAACTTTATATGTGATCAGTTGACATCTCAATAATTTTAAAACTTCATATCAGCAAAATTTTACCCAGAATGAATTTCCTTCTGCTTTATTCTCTTGTAGGAAAACTCATTGTATGAGACAAAAATCTTCATTAAAATAATTGTAGGCTATTTAAATGATAATTATATTATATAAATAAGTATACATGATATGTAAAGTATAAGAAAGTTGAATAATTTTGAAAATTATATGAATTAATTGGGAAGTTAAGAACAGAAATGTTTTATAATTTTTAAAGTCGTTCTTAACATTTTGCTGTTATGCAGCTGTCTTCCTACAGAATATTGGAGCACTAATAGTCACGCACACATACACACAAACACACATACACACATAAATGTTAACTGATATTATTTACTTAGATTAAGACAAAATATCGGGATTCAGTAATTATTTGCAGCAACACAATATACTTATGTTCTGTTTTACAGCCTACAACTGTTTATGTGGGTCAACCAAAAGTAGTCGTGCAGCAGAAACCATCGGTAAGTATGTCCCATTTAATAGCTTTACTTTATTAATTCTTGGTAATTTGCAGTGCTGATTTTGTTTTATATCATTTAATTATCATTTCTGATCATTAAATTTTAAATGAATTCATTAATTTAAATTGAGTTAGATATGTGGCTTCAAGTTTAAAACGGCAAAGTTATGTTCAGTTTTTATGATTTCCTTTCTGAATATAACAGAATTTAAGGGCCCTCTTTGGCTCAAAACTTGTCCTTCTGTTGACATTGAGTTGAATAAGCACATTTTTAGTTGTGAAATGCAGTTTTAAAAGCATTATGTTGCATATGATTTTGAGAATTCTTTTCACTTATCATGATGAGAAGAGCTTATGGGATGGCCTGTTATCTTCTCTAATGTCCATCATCCATTAACACAGTTTATTACTGCTACCATTCTAAACTATATGAAGGATGCTATAAAATAAAATGGTATAGTTGGCCCTAGATGAAAATTGTGATGCTTAGACATCCAAAATGGTTACTGCAACAACCATCTTGAAAATACTGAAAATATTGTTATAGCTACAGTAACTCTTGAAAGGTTGATCATATCAGGAAGGGATTTTCACTGAAAGACTTCTAATGATGTCTAGGTGGTCATGAAGATGGTGCTGATCTGACATTTGATATGGATCACATGATAGCTATCTTGTTATAGCTACTCCTCCTAAATGGAAAATCATTGACATGTAGTTTTCACCATAAGAATTCTTACGATCTCTAGCTGGTCCTAAATAAAAATGTTTCCACTTGAAAATCTCATGCGACTGCAGTGGTGACCATTTTTTAAAAAAAATCTTGTTATTTCTGCATGTCTAGAATATATTGTTATAGCAACAAGGTTGCTCACAAAAAGACTTTGTATGATGTCTAGTTGATTCTAAATGAAAATGATGCAGATCTGACATACAGTATGGATGGCTTCTGAGGCAGTCATTGTAAGTTTTGTCTAATATTAATAGGGCCACTAAAAGCATAATTGTTAAGATCATATTCCTGGATAGAAAGTTATGTCGGCACTGGGTTTTCGCCAGAAGACTTCTTATGATGTCTAGTTGGTACTAAATAAAAATGGTGTAGATTTGACATCCCTTACAGTCACAATGGCAAGCGTCATACAAATATTATTGCTCCTTAATGGAGACTTGTATCAGATACTGTTTTCATCACAAGACTAAAAAAATGGTATCTGTTTTGTTGTGAATAAAAATGTTTCCAGTCTGCATTCAAATATATATAGATCATCAGATTTCACATTTTGAGAAGAATAATGCTATGGAAAAAAATTATTAATATGGCAAATTTTCTTTGTGTAACGATATTGTATGGGTCAAAATATTAGAAAGAAGGCACAAATATATTGAGTATTAATAATCATTTGATGGGATAATAATAATCCAATTTGATCTTTTTTCAGCGAGGACTGTTTGGACAGATTGGGCATGAGTTAAACCTTTTAGGTAATACTGTTGGTAGGGAGGTGGATTACTGTGTTACTGCTATCAACAAGTCTTTGAGTACATGTGCAACAGGAAATGTTATGGTAGGTTTATACATATGTATAAATATGTTGATAAAAACAAATTGTATAAAGTTAATTGGCAGCTCTCTTACCTGATGATCATACAAGCATATTACAATCTGGTTGCTCTTGGTTCATACAAGAAATAATTATTGTAAGTTTGAAAGCAAGTCAGAATGTTTCATTTATGATCCCAGTGCTATTTGCAGTGCCTGCACCAATCTGGATGGCATTTGGGGCAATTCTCTTTGAAATTTGCAATACCTTCAACAATCAGAATAACATCTGAGGCTCATCCCTGTGATATTTGCAGTGCTGTACCAATGGGGACAGCATTTGAGGCTCATCCATGTGATATTTGCAGTGCTGTACCAATGGGGCACCATTTTCAGCTCATCCCTGTGATATTTGCAGTGCTGTACCAATGGGGACAGCATTTGAGGCTCATCCCTGTGATATTTGCAGTGCTGTATCAATGGGGACAGCATTTTCAGCTCATCCATGTGATGTTTGCAGTGCTGTACCAATGGGGACAGCATTTGAGGCTCATCCCTGTGATGTTTGCCTTACCTTCACAAAATCTGGATGGCATTTGGAGGCACTTCTCTGCAATGCCATCAACAGTCTCTATTATGTTTGAATCCCTGGGATATTTGCAATGCCTGCACCAATCTCGATTGTGTTTTGGGCTTTTTCTTGTTGTGCTAAAATGAATAACCCAACATTAGAATCAGAATACTGTTTAGATAATATTTGAATGGGAAATTGATATTAAAATATTTGAACCGGAAATCAGTATGAGAATATTCAGATGGGAAATTGGTATGAGAATATTCAGATGGGAAATTGGTATGAGAATATTCAGATGGGAAATTGGTATGAGAATATTCAGATGGGAAATAGTATGAGAATATTTAAATGGGAAATTGGTATGAGAATATTCAGATGGGAAATTGGTATGAGAATATTTAAATGAACAATCAGTATGATAATATTTGAATGGGAAATCATTATTAGAATATTCTAATGGGAAATTAGAATTAAAACATTTGAATGGGGTATCAGTATTGGAATATTCTAATGGGAAATTGGTATTAGAATATTTGAATGGGAAATCGGCATTAGAATCTTGTGGGCATCAAACAAGAATTAACCAGTTATGCTGATCACAGGCTGACCTGTCATTAAAAAATTTCTAATCAATAAAAAGTAACTAACTTAAAAATCTGACCCCTCATTAATTCTTTGTTAGTTTATACTATTTGCATGTTTGACCACAGGATTACTTGCTTTTCCTATAGGATTTGCATTTTGAGCTAAACTTAGCTTGTATCAAAATAAAGGAGATGCTCAACACTTTTTCTTTATGTAAGATCTGATTACCTGACTTACCATTTGTTGAGACATTGATAGAAGATCACATCCTCCCATCATGAAGGCACTGAGATCTGTCAAAAGATTATATCTTCCAAACATGGAGACATTGAGAACTGTCAAAAGATAACATCCTCCCAACATGGAGCTATTGAACCTGTCAAGAAGTCACATCCTCCCAACATGGGAGCAGTCTGAGCTGTCTAAAGATCACATCCTCCCAACATGTAGACATTGAGAGCTGCCAAAAGGTTTTATATCATCCAAAACATCTGGACTTTTGAGTGTGTCAAATGATCACATCATCCCAACACCCATGTCTTTGTTTTTTTTTTTGGAAGTGGGTGGGTGAGTAAATGTTTTTGGCAGCCAGTATATTTTGGTGGAGGAAGAACCTGGGGAAGAACCACTGACCCAATGTAATGTACCTTCTGACAAGCCCTCTTGCATATCTACATTGGCCAAGACAAGGTTTGAACCCATGTGATAGAGGTGAGATGTGATTGGTCTGTATTGATGAATGAACCTCAGATCACTAAGCCTTCATGGCCCCAGGGTCTTTGAGAGCCTTGAAGATATCACATCAGTCTAACATCTGGGTCTTTGAGAGCCTTCAAGATATCACATCAGTCTAATATCTGAGTCTTTGAGAGCCTTCAAGATATCACATCAGTCTAACATCTGGATCTTTGAGAGCCTTCAAGATATCTCATCAGTCTAACATCTGGATCTTTGAGAGCCTTCAAGATATCACATCAGTCTAATATCTGAGTCTTTGAGAGCCTTCAAGATATCACTTTAGTCTAATATCTGGGTCTTTGACAGCCTTCAAGAAGATATCACATCAGTTTAATATCTGAGTCTTTGACAGCCTTCAAGATATCACATCAGTCTAACATCTGGGTCTTTGACAGCTTTCAAGATATCACAACAGTCTAATATCTGGGTCTCTGACAGCCTTCAAGATATCACATCAGTCTAATATCTGGGTCTTTGACACCCTTCAAGATATCACATCAGTCTAACATCTGGGTCTTTGACAGCCTTCAAGATATCACAACAGTCTAATATATGGGTCTTTGACAGCCTTCAAGATATCACAACAGTCTAATATCTGGGTCTTTGACAGCCTTCAAGATATCACATCAGTCTAATATCTGGGTTTTTGAGAACCTTCAAGAGATCACATCATTCCAAGCACCTGAGCTGTTGGGAGCTTTCAAAATATTATGTCATCCCAACACCTGGATTGTTGATAACTGTCAAAAGACCATATCATCCCAACATCTTGGCAGTTCACAGCTTTCAGGACATTACATCATTCCAACACCTGGGCTGTTGAAAGCTTTGCAAGATCATATAATCCCAAATACCTGAGCCATGGAGAGCTTCAAAAGTTTACATCATCCCATCATCTAAACCATTGAGAGTTTT